>JAVJHT010000013.1:5000-10000 GCA_032872505.1 Leptopilina syphax
TTAGTTTCTTTTCCTCCGCTTAATAATATGCTTAAATTCAGCGGGTAGTCTCGCCTAATCTGAGGTCGTCATAAAGAAAATTTTAGTCACAAAAAAAAATAAACAACAAACATTAATTCACTTATTTGTATCAATAAGACAAAGCGTTCAAAATAAAATCTTGTATGATATACTTTTTTTATATGTCATTTAATTCTGTTGGCATATTGATAATCATCGGTCTGAAGTATAACTTACTCATTGACACAATGACAACAACCAAACAGAAATTTTTAAATGCACAATATATCAATTAAACAAGTGTCTTTATATATTGATACGTGAATTTATCGTTCAATAGAAGTTGTTTGTGTTATTTCTTTTTCTTTCAAATGTGACTGAAATATATTCAACTTGTTTCAAATGACACCAATATTATATATTATTTTCTAATTTCTTTTAAAGAAAAAGAAATGTATATATATATTTGATGAACATTCATTATTTCGCTTGAATCTTTTTTTTCCTCTATAAATAGAGAGAAAGATAAGCAGTTTTTATATTATAAACGACCCTCAGCCAGGCGTGGTCCGGGAATTGTATCCGTGGACCGCAATGTGCGTTCGAAATGTCGATGTTCATGTGTCCTGCAGTTCACAATATGACGCGCAATTAGCTGCGTTCTTCATCGACCCACGAGCCAAGTGATCCACCGTTCAGGGTAATCATTTATATAAATTATATAATTTTTCAGAATTCGATAAGCCGTTTTTGATAGACAAATATTTTTCAAAAAAATAAATTTTTGAAAATGTTTTGCTTCAAAGCGGTTTGGTGCATTTTAGTCAATAAGAAATATAAAATTTCAAACAACAAATGCACCGGCCGGCTGATACGCTAACGCCTGGATATTAAATAAAGAAAAAAATTAATTTTTCTATGATATTTATACCAAACGCGCGTAACGCTAGCATAAAGATGCCATTTAAGGCGCCGGGCGAAAATTCATTTAAAAACCACGGAACAACATTAATAAGCACAAAGGCGTATTTGTTATATCTTACAAAATACGACTCACAATGGCAGTGTTGCTCCTTTACAAGGTTACCACGGCAGACACCTTTTTTTTTTTTATAAAGTACACCAAAATCAAAAAAATTAATTTTTGTTTGGCTCGTTCAAAATTTTTTATATATTACATATAATAAAATATGTATATATAAATTTTTTATTAAGTAAAACAGACGATGCTTCGTAGAGCATACATTTTAACTGTAATACGTTAATGATCCTTCCGCAGGTTCACCTACGGAAACCTTGTTACGACTTTTACTTCCTCTAAATGATCAAGTTTGGTCATCTTCCCGGCAACATCGGCAATGCCGAAACACTGCCGCGCACCAGTCCGAAGACCTCACTAAATCATTCAATCGGTAGTAGCGACGGGCGGTGTGTACAAAGGGCAGGGACGTAATCAACGCGAGCTTATGACTCGCGCTTACTGGGAATTCCTCGTTCATGGGGAATAATTGCAAGCCCCAATCCCTAGCACGAAGGAGGTTCAGCGGGTTACCCGGGCCTTTCGGCCAGGGAAGACACGCTGATTCCTTCAGTGTAGCGCGCGTGCGGCCCAGAACATCTAAGGGCATCACAGACCTGTTATTGCTCAATCTCGTGCGGCTAGAAGCCGCCTGTCCCTCTAAGAAGATTTATTTGTACGTTGGTAGTAAAAACCCACCGACCGAAGCCGGGGGCTTCAAGATACCATAAGGTACGCCTATTTAGCAGGCTAGAGTCTCGTTCGTTATCGGAATTAACCAGACAAATCGCTCCACCAACTAAGAACGGCCATGCACCACCACCCACCGAATCAAGAAAGAGCTCTCAATCTGTCAATCCTTCCGGTGTCCGGGCCTGGTGAGGTTTCCCGTGTTGAGTCAAATTAAGCCGCAGGCTCCACTCCTGGTGGTGCCCTTCCGTCAATTCCTTTAAGTTTCAGCTTTGCAACCATACTTCCCCCGGAACCCAAAAGCTTTGGTTTCCCGGAAGCTGCCCGCCGAGTCATCGGAGGAACTTCGGCGGATCGCTAGCTGGCATCGTTTATGGTTAGAACTAGGGCGGTATCTGATCGCCTTCGAACCTCTAACTTTCGTTCTTGATTAATGAAAACATTTTTGGCAAATGCTTTCGCTTCTGTCCGTCTTGCGACGATCCAAGAATTTCACCTCTAACGTCGCAATACGAATGCCCCCATCTGTCCCTATTAATCATTACCTCGGGTTTCTTAAAACCAACAAAATAGAACCGAGGTCCTATTCCATTATTCCATGCACAGAATATTCAGGCAAATGATAGCCTGCTTTAAGCACTCTAATTTGTTCAAAGTAAACGTACCGGCCCACCTCGACACTCAATCAAGAGCACCGCGATGGGATATTAGTTGGACCGCCCCCGAAGGAGCTAAGCCCACCGGTAGGACGTCTCACGAGCATGTCAGTTAAACACCGCGAGCGGCGAACCGACAGCGTGCGACACAGATTCAACTACGAGCTTTTTAACCGCAACAACTTTAATATACGCTATTGGAGCTGGAATTACCGCGGCTGCTGGCACCAGACTTGCCCTCCAATTGATCCTCGTTAAAGGATTTAAAGTGTACTCATTCCGATTACGGGGCCTCGGATGAGTCCCGTATCGTTATTTTTCGTCACTACCTCCCCGTGCCGGGAGTGGGTAATTTGCGCGCCTGCTGCCTTCCTTGGATGTGGTAGCCGTTTCTCAGGCTCCCTCTCCGGAATCGAACCCTGATTCCCCGTTACCCGTTACAACCATGGTAGGCGCAGAACCTACCATCGACAGTTGATAAGGCAGACATTTGAAAGATGCGTCGCCGGTGCGAGACCGTGCGATCAGCACAAAGTTATTCAGAGTCACCAAAGTAAACGGTGGACGAGCAAAGCCCGCCACCGATTGGTTTTGATCTAATAAAAGCGTTCCTTCCATCTCTGGTCGGAACTCTGGTTTGCATGTATTAGCTCTAGAATTACCACAGTTATCCAAGTAAATGTGGGTACGATCTAAGGAACCATAACTGATTTAATGAGCCATTCGCGGTTTCACCTTAATATGGCATGCACTTAGACATGCATGGCTTAATCTTTGAGACAAGCATATGACTACTGGCAGGATCAACCAGGGAGCTTTGAATATATCTTTCAAGTAATATTATAAAATAATACACTCTCAGAACACTCAAGCTTTTTTTTTATAAATATTGAGTGAGAGAGTATAAAATATATAATATGAAGAGGGTCTTTTAAACATCGAAAGAAACATTTTGTTCTAAACGATGAGACTCACATACAACATATATTTAATATATATTTTTATAACTGCTCTCCTTATATATTTTTGTTTTTTTTTTATATAAGGGCATTCGTTCAACATTTACAGATTGAGTCGCCCTCATTTTATATATTTTGACTCGAAATCCGTTCTTTGTACATTTCAAAACGTACTCTCAAATATATACAAGATATATAATTTTATATACCCATCGTTAGACTTTGAAAAAGTCGTCTTGTTAATGTCTTTAGACATTTTTTCGTTAAAAATTTTATTTTTAACTTATTCTCGCTCGGAATCGAGTGAGTCGATGCTCTGTTGTATAAGTATAAAATTATTTTCAAAAATGAAAAAATTCATACTAAAACGCCCAAGGCGCTCGTCACATAAGGGCCATTTGGTCTTAGACGCCGACCCGTGACAATGCTGTGCTTACAAGGATCCAAATCAAAAAAAAAAGTGTACCGCGATTCATGGTCTTATGCATTAACTCTTATGCGAAAAGTCTCCAAGTGATGTACACTAGCCCGAAAAGGTCTCCAAGTACTTAACCAAAAAAACACTATTTTTTCTTTTTTCAATTCGTCTAAACCCAACTCATATCTATTTGACAAATTTTTCAAAGTTTTTTTTTTTTTTTTGAAAAATTTTTGGTGCGCATTGCTTTTTCATTATTCGTCTAAACCCAACTTATATACAATTGAAAAATTTTTTCAAATATCACTCCTTATAAGGATCCAAATCGAAAAAAAAAGTGTACCGCGATTCATGGTGTTATGCATTATGTCTTATGGGAGAATTCTCCAAGTGATGTACACTAGACTAAACTGGGCTCCAAGTACTTTGAGAAAAAAATAATTTTTTTTTCTTTTTTACATTATTACAAGCCTTCCTTCTCAAGCATTGCTTCCTCCTCAAAGATAGTACCCTAGTTATCATTTTGAAAAAATGTCTATCAATCGTCTAAACCCAACTTATATCCAATCGAAAAAAATTTTCTAAGTCCCCGTGCGCATTGCTTTCAGAGACATCACTTGTCCTAAAGTTTGCACTTGTCAAATGTATAACGAGTGTTCACAAGTCCAAGGTATATAGAGTTGTCACAAGTATAATCGTTTGCACTTGTCCAATGTATAAAGAGTGTTCATATGTCCATGGTATATAGAGTTGTCACAAGTATCATAGTTTGCACTTGTCCACTATAATAAGAGTGTTCACAAGTACAAGGTATAAAGAGTTGTCACAAGTATAATCGTTTGCAATTGTCGAATGTATAAAGAGTGTTCACAAGTCCAAGATATATAGAGTTATATTATCTAAAGTCCAAGAGGTTGATCATGTTTATTACATAAAGAGTGTTCACAAGTCTAACATATATAGAGTTGTCACAAGTCCAATATTTTTTTTCACTAGTCCACTATATACAGAGTGATCAAAAGTCCAATTTATATAGAGTTACAACAAGTCCAAGAGTTAACACTTGTCCATTTTATAAAGAGTGGTCACAAGTCCAAGATATATAGAGTTATCACTTGTCCAATGTATTTAAAGTGTTCACAATTTTAATGCATATGGAGTTGTCACAAATACATATTAGTTTGCACATGTCCACTATAATCAGAGTAATCACAAGTCTCAAAGTTTACACTTGTCCTCTATATAAAGAGTGATCACAA
>JAVJHT010000013.1:15000-17500 GCA_032872505.1 Leptopilina syphax
GAGCGCCGACCGTGACATTACCCAAGGACATTTGATGGAAAAGCTTGGGGATAATGTTACAACATAAGGCAAAAAGCCGCTGCTGCGGCTTCAAAGGAGCTTTTGTTAACGCGGTGAGATCTTCCCCTATTATTTTAAGCGGCTTTATTCTCACCCTACCCGCCCAGTTGAACATCACCCCCAAGAATCTCCACTCATCAAGACGGTTTATTGCCCGCAATTTATGGCCACCAATCTCGAATCTGGTCGTAGTGTCCACGGTCGTCTTTTTCTCTTTTCCAGATGGACGGAAACCCAGTGTGAAACTTTTGTCAACATTAATTGACATTCCACAACTGGAGAGAAATTTGCAGACTACATCTATAGAAGCTTGAAGCCCCTTAGGAGTCATCGCGTATAGGTTAGTATCATCTACAAAGGCAGAAGCATTCGTGAACCTCTCGCCAACCTTCACTCCAACCTCCGCTGGAAGACAAGCTAACAGCCTATGGGTCAGAAGATTGAAGATCGGCGGTGACAGAGGATCTCCCTGTCGGACACCCCGTTTAGGGTAAATCCTCTCCGAAGTCCAGCCCTGCCCCTGCAGAATTGTATAACCATCACGATAAAACACCCGCGACATAGTCCACAAACTTGACCGGGACCCCGAACGATCTCATACATTCCAGAAGGGAAGGATGCGACACCGAGGGAAAAGCCTTGGCAATATCGACAGATGCCATGTAGAGAGGTTTATGCAGCAAATAATGCTGCCTCAGGATCATGTCTAGCTCAAAGGTATTATACCTAGAGCCATCCACGGGCCTAAAACCTCTCTGTCGTTCATCAATGTCGAATGCCCTAGCCAATCTCTCAGCGAGGATTTTATGAAATCCCCTCACAATCACGGATGGTACTGTGATTGGCCTGTACTTTTCAGGCACATCCTCAAACCCCTTCTTCGGAATGAAGATCGTTCGCGACGCATGCAGGCATTGCGGTAACTCCCCGCACCACATGAAAAGGTTGAACAAACACTGCAGGCCCCCATTGGGAAATTCCCTTAGGTCCCTGCCCGACAGCCCATCAGGCCCTGCGGCCGTCTGAACCTCCAAGCCGTTACGCTCAACCTCCTCAAGGGTGATGGGAGACCACAACTCAGATCTTTCCTCCTCAGGAATATGTAACTCTGGCTTAGAATCGGAAGCCTGTGTAAAAACACCCTTCCAGTAGGTCTCCATTACCTCCCTGGGTGGCTGGATGGAATTTGAGGTGTCATTGATAATGCTATCAATGCACCTCTTCCGATTCTTTACCCACATAACCTGAGTCTCTGCATATTTGCGCCGACGACCCTCTCTTCGAGACAGTTCCTGCCTATTGCAAGCAAGCACCCCCCTCAATGGACGCCGAGCTCCCGGACAGACGGAATCGAGATACAGGCTCAATCTCGCAAGCGAGGTTTCCTTGGAGACTACCGCTGCATCGTTACCAATGCGATACAGCTCACGAATGTTATATGCATCATCCTCTAGGGTGGGTGGCTCCAATGAGCTGAAGAAAACGACAAAGGGATCAGGGAGTTCATCTGCGGCAGATGTCGAAGCGACATCCTCCTCCACTTCGATCTCCTCCACACCCCTTATCTCTTCACACATATCCACCACCATCCTTTTATGGTCCGCATATCTTCTTCGTCCTTTGATAGACTCCAAGGTCCTATGCGGAAATTCCGCCTGCAATACTGCATTAATGAACCCCGCTCTTCCGTCCCGTTCCCATCCTACCAAAAAACTCGGCCTCCCTCCTCGCAAGCATCCTGGATTCCTCCACCGTCCATCTCTCCTTCACGCGTCTGATGTTCACACGTTCATCCATGTTTTCCGGATGTCGATGGCGCATATGCTGTCCGAGGCCTATCCGCGTTGGAAACCTTAACCCACACCCCTCAATTTCGCAAGGAAATTCTTCAGGTGCGACAGGAATCTCCAACGCGTGCGTCCGCATATGAAGCTTCAGCCCACCTCGAGACAAACATACCTTCTCGCATCCTTCAAACTCACAGGGGAATGTTTCGGGAATAGGGTCACCAATAGTTGGGTTAGGCGGGTCAGTGGACCCACCATTTGAATTATCCGAGGCTCTTCTTGTAACTGGTCCAACTATTCATTATAGTGCCAATGGTGGGGCGGAAGCCCACCCATTGCACTTCACCGACTCCTTTTTCCCCCCTTACGAGGAGCTTGGGCACCTAGCGGACATCCTCTAGGCGGAGAACGGCTGTCCTTTCGGCATCTACACCTCATCAAGAAGTGTAGTCACCCAAGCACTTGCTCAGCTTAAAGCAGGGTCGCAACTCCCCGACGGGTATAGCGAGAGTCATAGTTACTCCCGCCGTTTACCCGCGCTTGCTTGAATTTCTTCACGTTGACATTCAGAGCACTGGGCAGAAATCACATTGCGTCAACACCCGCGAGGGCCATCGCAATGCTTTGTTTTAATTAGACAGTCGGATTCCCCT
>JAVJHT010000013.1:20000-27500 GCA_032872505.1 Leptopilina syphax
GTTTCTTTTCCTCCGCTTAATAATATGCTTAAATTCAGCGGGTAGTCTCGCCTAATCTGAGGTCGTCATAAAGAAAATTTTAGTCACAAAAAAAAATAAACAACAAACATTAATTCACTTATTTGTATCAATAAGACAAAGCGTTCAAAATAAAATCTTGTATGATATACTTTTTTTATATGTCATTTAATTCTGTTGGCATATTGATAATCATCGGTCTGAAGTATAACTTACTCATTGACACAATGACAACAACCAAACAGAAATTTTTAAATGCACAATATATCAATTAAACAAGTGTCTTTATATATTGATACGTGAATTTATCGTTCAATAGAAGTTGTTTGTGTTATTTCTTTTTCTTTCAAATGTGACTGAAATATATTCAACTTGTTTCAAATGACACCAATATTATATATTATTTTCTAATTTCTTTTAAAGAAAAAGAAATGTATATATATATTTGATGAACATTCATTATTTCGCTTGAATCTTTTTTTTCCTCTATAAATAGAGAGAAAGATAAGCAGTTTTTATATTATAAACGACCCTCAGCCAGGCGTGGTCCGGGAATTGTATCCGTGGACCGCAATGTGCGTTCGAAATGTCGATGTTCATGTGTCCTGCAGTTCACAATATGACGCGCAATTAGCTGCGTTCTTCATCGACCCACGAGCCAAGTGATCCACCGTTCAGGGTAATCATTTATATAAATTATATAATTTTTCAGAATTCGATAAGCCGTTTTTGATAGACAAATATTTTTCAAAAAAATAAATTTTTGAAAATGTTTTGCTTCAAAGCGGTTTGGTGCATTTTAGTCAATAAGAAATATAAAATTTCAAACAACAAATGCACCGGCCGGCTGATACGCTAACGCCTGGATATTAAATAAAGAAAAAAATTAATTTTTCTATGATATTTATACCAAACGCGCGTAACGCTAGCATAAAGATGCCATTTAAGGCGCCGGGCGAAAATTCATTTAAAAACCACGGAACAACATTAATAAGCACAAAGGCGTATTTGTTATATCTTACAAAATACGACTCACAATGGCAGTGTTGCTCCTTTACAAGGTTACCACGGCAGACACCTTTTTTTTTTTTTATAAAGTACACCAAAATCAAAAAAATTAATTTTTGTTTGGCTCGTTCAAAATTTTTTATATATTACATATAATAAAATATGTATATATAAATTTTTTATTAAGTAAAACAGACGATGCTTCGTAGAGCATACATTTTAACTGTAATACGTTAATGATCCTTCCGCAGGTTCACCTACGGAAACCTTGTTACGACTTTTACTTCCTCTAAATGATCAAGTTTGGTCATCTTCCCGGCAACATCGGCAATGCCGAAACACTGCCGCGCACCAGTCCGAAGACCTCACTAAATCATTCAATCGGTAGTAGCGACGGGCGGTGTGTACAAAGGGCAGGGACGTAATCAACGCGAGCTTATGACTCGCGCTTACTGGGAATTCCTCGTTCATGGGGAATAATTGCAAGCCCCAATCCCTAGCACGAAGGAGGTTCAGCGGGTTACCCGGGCCTTTCGGCCAGGGAAGACACGCTGATTCCTTCAGTGTAGCGCGCGTGCGGCCCAGAACATCTAAGGGCATCACAGACCTGTTATTGCTCAATCTCGTGCGGCTAGAAGCCGCCTGTCCCTCTAAGAAGATTTATTTGTACGTTGGTAGTAAAAACCACCGACCGAAGCCGGGGCCTTCAAGATACCATAAGGTACGCCTATTTAGCAGGCTAGAGTCTCGTTCGTTATCGGAATTAACCAGACAAATCGCTCCACCAACTAAGAACGGCCATGCACCACCACCCACCGAATCAAGAAAGAGCTCTCAATCTGTCAATCCTTCCGGTGTCCGGGCCTGGTGAGGTTTCCCGTGTTGAGTCAAATTAAGCCGCAGGCTCCACTCCTGGTGGTGCCCTTCCGTCAATTCCTTTAAGTTTCAGCTTTGCAACCATACTTCCCCCGGAACCCAAAAGCTTTGGTTTCCCGGAAGCTGCCCGCCGAGTCATCGGAGGAACTTCGGCGGATCGCTAGCTGGCATCGTTTATGGTTAGAACTAGGGCGGTATCTGATCGCCTTCGAACCTCTAACTTTCGTTCTTGATTAATGAAAACATTTTTGGCAAATGCTTTCGCTTCTGTCCGTCTTGCGACGATCCAAGAATTTCACCTCTAACGTCGCAATACGAATGCCCCCATCTGTCCCTATTAATCATTACCTCGGGTTTCTTAAAACCAACAAAATAGAACCGAGGTCCTATTCCATTATTCCATGCACAGAATATTCAGGCAAATGATAGCCTGCTTTAAGCACTCTAATTTGTTCAAAGTAAACGTACCGGCCCACCTCGACACTCAATCAAGAGCACCGCGATGGGATATTAGTTGGACCGCCCCCGAAGGAGCTAAGCCCACCGGTAGGACGTCTCACGAGCATGTCAGTTAAACACCGCGAGCGGCGAACCGACAGCGTGCGACACAGATTCAACTACGAGCTTTTTAACCGCAACAACTTTAATATACGCTATTGGAGCTGGAATTACCGCGGCTGCTGGCACCAGACTTGCCCTCCAATTGATCCTCGTTAAAGGATTTAAAGTGTACTCATTCCGATTACGGGGCCTCGGATGAGTCCCGTATCGTTATTTTTCGTCACTACCTCCCCGTGCCGGGAGTGGGTAATTTGCGCGCCTGCTGCCTTCCTTGGATGTGGTAGCCGTTTCTCAGGCTCCCTCTCCGGAATCGAACCCTGATTCCCCGTTACCCGTTACAACCATGGTAGGCGCAGAACCTACCATCGACAGTTGATAAGGCAGACATTTGAAAGATGCGTCGCCGGTGCGAGACCGTGCGATCAGCACAAAGTTATTCAGAGTCACCAAAGTAAACGGTGGACGAGCAAAGCCCGCCACCGATTGGTTTTGATCTAATAAAAGCGTTCCTTCCATCTCTGGTCGGAACTCTGGTTTGCATGTATTAGCTCTAGAATTACCACAGTTATCCAAGTAAATGTGGGTACGATCTAAGGAACCATAACTGATTTAATGAGCCATTCGCGGTTTCACCTTAATATGGCATGCACTTAGACATGCATGGCTTAATCTTTGAGACAAGCATATGACTACTGGCAGGATCAACCAGGGAGCTTTGAATATATCTTTCAAGTAATATTATAAAATAATACACTCTCAGAACACTCAAGCTTTTTTTTTTATAAATATTGAGTGAGAGAGTATAAAATATATAATATGAAGAGGGTCTTTTAAACATCGAAAGAAACATTTTGTTCTAAACGATGAGACTCACATACAACATATATTTAATATATATTTTTATAACTGCTCTCCTTATATATTTTTGTTTTTTTTTATATAAGGGCATTCGTTCAACATTTACAGATTGAGTCGCCCTCATTTTATATATTTTGACTCGAAATCCGTTCTTTGTACATTTCAAAACGTACTCTCAAATATATACAAGATATATAATTTTATATACCCATCGTTAGACTTTGAAAAAGTCGTCTTGTTAATGTCTTTAGACATTTTTTCGTTAAAAATTTTATTTTTAACTTATTCTCGCTCGGAATCGAGTGAGTCGATGCTCTGTTGTATAAGTATAAAAATTATTTTCAAAAATGAAAAAATTCATACTAAAACGCCCAAGGCGCTCGTCACATAAGGGCCATTTGGTCTTAGACGCCGACCCGTGACAATGCTGTGCTTACAAGGATCCAAATCAAAAAAAAAAGTGTACCGCGATTCATGGTCTTATGCATTAACTCTTATGCGAAAAGTCTCCAAGTGATGTACACTAGCCCGAAAAGGTCTCCAAGTACTTAACCAAAAAAACACTATTTTTTCTTTTTTCAATTCGTCTAAACCCAACTCATATCTATTTGACAAATTTTTCAAAGTTTTTTTTTTTTTTTTGAAAAATTTTTGGTGCGCATTGCTTTTTCATTATTCGTCTAAACCCAACTTATATACAATTGAAAAATTTTTTCAAATATCACTCCTTATAAGGATCCAAATCGAAAAAAAAAGTGTACCGCGATTCATGGTGTTATGCATTATGTCTTATGGGAGAATTCTCCAAGTGATGTACACTAGACTAAACTGGGCTCCAAGTACTTTGAGAAAAAAATAATTTTTTTTTCTTTTTTACATTATTACAAGCCTTCCTTCTCAAGCATTGCTTCCTCCTCAAAGATAGTACCCTAGTTATCATTTTGAAAAAATGTCTATCAATCGTCTAAACCCAACTTATATCCAATCGAAAAAAATTTTCTAAGTCCCCGTGCGCATTGCTTTCAGAGACATCACTTGTCCTAAAGTTTGCACTTGTCAAATGTATAACGAGTGTTCACAAGTCCAAGGTATATAGAGTTGTCACAAGTATAATCGTTTGCACTTGTCCAATGTATAAAGAGTGTTCATATGTCCATGGTATATAGAGTTGTCACAAGTATCATAGTTTGCACTTGTCCACTATAATAAGAGTGTTCACAAGTACAAGGTATAAAGAGTTGTCACAAGTATAATCGTTTGCAATTGTCGAATGTATAAAGAGTGTTCACAAGTCCAAGATATATAGAGTTATATTATCTAAAGTCCAAGAGGTTGATCATGTTTAATACATAAAGAGTGTTCACAAGTCTAACATATATAGAGTTGTCACAAGTCCAATATTTTTTTTCACTAGTCCACTATATACAGAGTGATCAAAAGTCCAATTTATATAGAGTTACAACAAGTCCAAGAGTTAACACTTGTCCATTTTATAAAGAGTGGTCACAAGTCCAAGATATATAGAGTTATCACTTGTCCAATGTATTTAAAGTGTTCACAATTTTAATGCATATGGAGTTGTCACAAATACATATTAGTTTGCACATGTCCACTATAATCAGAGTAATCACAAGTCTCAAAGTTTACACTTGTCCTCTATATAAAGAGTGATCACAAGTCCAAGATATATAGAGTTATCACTTGTCCAATGTATTTAAAGTGTTCACATGTCCAAGACATACGGAGTTGTCACTAGTACAATAGTTTGCACTTGTCCAATTTATATAGAGTGATCACAAGTCCATGATATATAGAGTTATCACTTGTCCAATGTATTTTAAGTGTTCACAAGTCCAATGAATATAAAGTTGTCACATGTCCACTATATACAGAGTGATCACAAGTCCAATGTTATATAGTTGTCACAAGTACAATAGTTTTCACTTGTCCAATTTATAAAGAGTGTTCACATGTCCAACGTATATAGAGTTACCACTTGTTCACTATATTAAGAGTGGTCACAAGTCCAAGATATATAGAGTTATCACTTGTCCAATGTATTTAAAGTGTTCACATGTCCAAGGCATACGGAGTTGTCACTAGTACAATAGTTTGCACTTGTCCAATTTATATAGAGTGATCACAAGTCCAAGATATATAGAGTTATCACTTGTCCCATGTATTAAAAGTGTTCACATGTTCAAGGCATACGGAGTTGTCACTAGTACAATAGTTTGCACTTGTCCATTATATAGAAAGTGATCACAAGTCCAAATAGAGTTATCACTTGTCCAATGTATTAAAAGTGTTCACAAGTCCAATGAATATAAAGTTTTTACATGTCCACTATATACAGAGTGATCACAAGTCCAATGTTATATAATTGTCACAAGTACAATAGTTTGCACTTGTCCAATTTATAAAGAGTGTTCACATGTCCAACGTATATAGAGTTACCACTTGTCCAATGTATTAAAAGTGTTGACAAGTCCAAGGTATATAGAGTTGTTAAAAATGCAATAGTTTGCACTTGTCCAATATTTATAGAGTGATCACAAGTCCAAGATATATAGAGTTATCACTTGTCCAATGTATTTTAAGTGTTCACAAGTCCAATGAATATAAAGTTGTCACATGTCCACTATATACAGAGTGATCACAAGTCCAATGTTATATAGTTGTCACTAGTACAATAGTTTGCACTTGTCCAATTTATATAGAGTGATCACAAGTCCAAGATATATAGAGTTATCTATTGTCCCATGTATTAAAAGTGTTCACATGTTCAAGGCATACGGAGTTGTCACTAGTACAATAGTTTGCACTTGTCCATTATATAGAAAGTGATCACAAGTCTAAATAGAGTTATCACTTGTCCAATGTATTAAAAGTGTTCACAAGTCCAATGAATATAAAGTTTTTACATGTCCACTATATACAGAGTGATCACAAGTCCAATGTTATATAGTTGTCACAAGTACAATAGTTTTCACTTGTCCAATTTATAAAGAGTGTTCACATGTCCAACGTATATAGAGTTACCACTTGTCCAATGTATTAAGAGTGGTCACAAGTCCAAGATATATAGAGTTATCACTTGTCCAATGTATTTAAAGTGTTCACATGTCCAAGGCATACGGAGTTGTCACTATTACAATAGTTTGCACTTGTCCAATTTATAAAGAGTGTTCACATGTCCAACGTATATAGAGTTACCACTTGTCCAATGTATTAAAAGTGTTGACAAGTCCAAGGTATATAGAGTTGTTAAAAATGCAATAGTTTGCACTTGTCCAATATTTATAGAGTGTTCACATGTCCAAGAAATGCGGAGTTGGCACAAGTACAATAGTTTGCATTTGTCCACTATATAAAGAGTGATCACAAGTCCAATATACATAGAGTTGTTCTAAAGTCGAATAGTTTGCACTTGTCCACTATATACAGAGTGATTACAAGTTCAAAATGCTAATAGTCTAAACCTAACTTATCTCTTGAAAGAGTTTTCACTTGTCTACAGTATGGAAAATTGTCACAATTAAAATAGTTTGCACTTGTACAATAAATAGAGAGTAATCACAAGTCCAAGTTATATGTTTTAGAGAATATTTCCTAGTCCCCATTCTCATTGCTTTTAAAGTCTCCACTTGTCCAATAGTTTGCACAGTGCTCACAAGTATAAGGCATATATACATTCCGTGGGCGTTGTTATCTTAAGAAGCATATAATGTATGCACTTGTTCATTTCACAAAGTTTTAGTGATTGTAAAAATTTTCTCTATCAATCTTTTATGGAAATGACGAAATAATGTATAATTCTAATTGGTGCACATTTCAATTAAATAATATTGATTCCTTGTTTATAAATAGTTATGAAAAGCCTTAATTCAATATAGGTATGTCGATTGAATACTCTGGTTATGGTTTTTACACTTGAAAATATATATCATCGTGATCACTTGTCCATGATGGATTTGAAAAATTCGCATTGCTTTACAGAATTTGCAATTTGTCTATAAATACATTGTTATCACTTGTCCAAAATTAATTTTTATATTGTATGTCATTTAAACAGTCTTAAATCTAAACATAACCCATATTCTTAAGAGTGATTGGTTTGTCCATTATGTACATCATCCTGGTCACAAGTCCAATTCATATGTAACAAAAATATTCTAA
>JAVJHT010000013.1:32500-160000 GCA_032872505.1 Leptopilina syphax
TTCGTTTACAAATTTGATCCAACTCTCCATAGACGTCGTCTTCAGATTCTTGTTGTATTTTTGTTTTAATTTCAAATACTCTTTTTTCCTTATCAGGCGTATGTCACTGTCCTTCTCTTTTTGGAACTTTTTTCTTGCTTTTAATACAAGCCTTTTATTTTCTTCTAATTCTGCGTTCCACCATCTAGTCCTGTAATTTTTATCCTTAATCCTAGGTATGGATTCATTACAGGTTTTTATAATTATCTTACGCAGGTTCTTAGCTAGTACCACAACGTCTTGTTTGTCGTTACAGATCTTATCGAGGAAAGGTCTCGCATTTTCCATTAGCTGTCTATCGAAAGTTTCCCAATTTGCTTTATTTACGTTATACTTAATAGAGTGTGGTCTATTATTTTCATTTTGGTTAACTTGTTGTTCATTGATCATCATTATGATTGCGTTGTGGTCACTTGATGTTTTATTTGGCTTTATGGTCCAAGTTTTTATCAGGTTAATTGCTGATTCTGTAGCAAGCGTGACGTCTATGTTAGACTCTCCCTTTACTGAAGAGAACGTACTATGGATACTCTGATTATTTGCCGTATATAGACCCATTCCACTTATAAAGTCATCCAGTTTTTCACCTCTATCATCGAGGCAACTAGAAAACCAGGTGGGAGATTTAGCGTTAGTATCAGCGCCAAAGATTATTCTTTTACCTCTCAAAGCTACACAAATTTTTCTGAATTGTTCTAGGTACACTTCTATTGGATGTGAATATTGAAAGTATCCGCAGACGAGGTAAACTTCCAGTGTTCCCTTAACTATTTGGGCACATACGACATGGCTTGTGCTAATATGCGAGAGCCTTGTGATTGTGCATTTTTTATTAAATGCAATTATTGTTGCCCATGGTTGATTTCCTTTTTTGTTTCCGGTTAGTATTTTTGTGCCAGTACCGTATCCTATTACAGAGTTTCGAAATGCGTATGGCTCCTGTATGAGAGCTATATCTATTTTCTCCTCGTCCACTAAATTTCTTATTTCGGTGCAGACGTGTCTGCCCCTACCAGCGTTGATTTGCAGAACGTTAATTGAATTTGTTTTACCTATCCTCGTAATTTGTTCTGCTCAGAACTCTTTCGAGCGCAGCTTTGTAGGCCGGACAGTTCTTAAGGTTCGACAGATGATCAGATTTTCTTTTTGCTTTCTTACAGGCAGGACACGTTGGGGTCTTCATCGCTAATTTCTCAGGACAAACATCAGAATTGTGTCCTATTTTTGCACAAAAGGAGCATGTTCTGTCCTTTTCTGAGCAGAATTTCTGGACATGCCCGTATTGTTGGCATTTAAAGCATTTTGTAACCGAGATAAAGTCCTGAACTTTACATGCTCCCCATCCGATATAGAGTCGGTTCTTATTTATGGTTCGTAACGCTAACCTGAGAGCAGGAGTAACTTCCGCCACCCAGTTTGTGAAGTCCTCTCTTCTTTTGCCGACTTTAAATCGAAGTTTAAAGTCCTTAATTAGTTGCTCTTTTGTGAAGTTAAAGAGTACTGTTTCGTTTTGATCCCAGATGGCATCAAGGATTTCTTTTTCGCTCAAATCTATAGGGATATCGTATACAACAACTCGAGGATTTGAGGTACCACCACGAGTAACTGTATATCCTCCGTTAGTCAAAATTTCGCTTTGAAGTATCTTTTTTAGATCTTCCTCGGTAGCGGTTTCAATAATTAGTCCTCCTTCCTTCATTTTTCGAACACCGCTTACTCTGATCTTTTCTTTCGCTGGATTAATTAGCTTCAGGACTTTGCTTTTTGTTTCCTCGCTCTTTTCAATCGTACCATCCTGATGGTTAGGAGCTTTAATTAAAGCTATTTTCGCTAGCTGGGGAATTTTCTTAGTCCTGCCTGTAAGGTTCGGTATGATCCTCTTCTCTGCGTTGCCCACAGTTTCCGCAAAGGTTCTCCTTTCAGCGGGTGGTGGAGCTTGCATTGCTTTACTTGATCTCTTTTCGATTCTGCGGCCTTCAGCAATACCTGCAAGGTATGCGTTTTGTACAGTTAGTTTCTCTATTCTTCCTGTCATGTTTCTTATGACGGACAAAATTTCGCTTCTAATGTCTTCTGGAATTACTTCTAGTTCCAGAAGCTTCTTTATATGTTCTTCTTCGTTGAGCGACTTCTCCTGTTGCTCCTGAAGATTTTCGACTGTGTTCTCGGTGGTCTCATCTTCATCCATTTTGTCCTCGACAGTAGATGAGTCGTTGGTGGATGCCGTCGAGACCTCTTTCTCCTTATCCTTCTCCTTCTTCTTGCGTTTCTTTTTGATCTTCCTACCGTTGGTAGGTTTCGGTTTTAGGAAGTCTGAGTCCTTGTGACTCTCATCCTCTTCCTCAGACGAATGTAACTTTCGTCTTCCAAGGACAACACTGCATGTGTTCTCCCGCTTCGCACGTTCTTGTGTGCAAATGCACTTCTTCTTTAGGCACTCCTTACACTCTTCTATTTTCTCCGAGACGTTTGTTTTTGGCATAATAACTGATTCGTACCCTTCACCCATCAAACAGTGTTGGAATGCCAATAGACGATCCGCATCACAGATTCTGCTTAAAAATAAAATAAAATAAATTTAGTGAGCATGAAATGAAATAAATGGAGATGAGAAGCAGAACCCGTGACACAGATCGCCCATCGACCACCGCCCTTAAGTGAAGGAAAATATTTCATACATTTACTTCATAAATTCTCAGCATTCGTGCTAGAGATTGACTTCCTTCAATCACGCATCCCCTCGCCGCACGGCTCAAGCCTGGGATTAGGGGAAACCATATAGAGGGTCCCCATCTCGCGACCAGGCGGTTAAGCCAAGTCCCCGGTCAACAGGTGTACAACGTTCCTCTGTCACGCATCACAGAGGTCGTTGAAGTACACCTGTTGATTACGGTATTAGGATATGAGCAGCGCTTACTCATACCCAGCACAGGCACCCTGGGTTCGCCATACCCATAGCGAGGACCGAAGTCCCCACCCCCTGGGGGAAGTAGATAGGGACAGAATTGCGCTTGGCACGACTAGGTCGGCTGGGATACCTGGGCCCATAAGGGCTATACTCCCGATGTTAATAAGCAATCTACTTCCCAGAGAAATCACTGCACGACATAGAGAAACGGCGTTGATTTGGTGAACCTCCTCAATACCGTTGCTCCGGAGGGGAGCGGGGATGGAAAAATTGCCGTTGTAAGGCTGTAAGAGCCAAAACGACGATTTGAAGACCAAGCGCCCAACGCGGGAGCTCTGCCCCCTCAGACATGGAAGAGACGGCCTCCCCCCTCTCATTCCTCACTGTGTTGAATAACGTCTCTGTACGTAATTTGTTTGTCGCAGTCTTGTACACGATACCCCAAGGCTCGCGGTTGCCGACATCAGTGACGAAATCACGCCATGATTGTCGGTTCGCGCGTCTGGCCTTTTTCCGAAATTCATCCTTTTTTCGGATGTACGCTTCTCGCTTCTCCGCTTGACGCTCAGGTTGTGCCCCCTGGTAGATTCTTCTCAAGCGCAGAACATCGCGCTTGAGGAGCGTCAGTTCCTCTGTCCACCAGGGATGGGGTTTGCTGAGCCACCTTTTCCTAGGCATGGATGCCTTGCACGCCTTTTGAATTGCAGTTGTTATGTCACCAGTCAGGATCTCCACCTGTTCTACAGTATCAAGATGAGCATCAGAGATGCGATTCAGTTCGTCTACAAGGACTTGCTGAAACGCATCCATCTTGACCTTTTGAACATTGAACCTTGTCGGACATTGTTCTGTCTGTTCAGTTCTCGTCTCTGTGGTTGGTCCCATCTCGATTTTGAAGTCACTAGTCGTTTCGTCAGTTCGTACGTGCCAGTCTGTCACTAGCGGCAACAATCCATCGGTCACAAGTGTAATGTCAATGCACGAGGCCCCCCTCGAACTCCTAAAAGTGGGCACATCCCCTACGTTCAGAATGTGCAATCTGTGGGCGGCAATAAAGTCCTCCACTAGTTCACCCCTGTCACAAGTGGCAGGTGATCCCCAGAGGGTCGACTTTGCATTGACGTCAGCACAGATTAGCACATTCTTGCCTCTCAGCGCCGTCATAATGCGTGTGAGTTGCTGTAGGTGCTTCGAGGTGGGCTCCGAGTACAGAAAGTACGCAGTGATCGCGTAGAAGCTCACAGCTGGGCTGTGCACCTCCACGCAGACCACATGCTGATTACACAGGTGACCGAGCTGAGTAATGCTCGTTCTGGGATTAAACGCCAGAACAGCACATCTCGGTGAATTGCAGCCGCTAGTCGTCGTTCGTCTTATTAGTGAGCCAAGTCCGGCAAGGTCACCACTCGTTGTGGTGTATGGTTCCTGGACCAGAGCCAAATCAATTTGCTCTCTGCGGATAAGGTCACTCAGTTGTGGCGACACCAGTCGGCCATTACCCATATTCAACTGCACAATCCGCAGCGGAGAAGCATGAAGCGTCGCAGCAGGTACCGTGTGGGTACGTGCGCTGTCTGTCTGTCGGTTTGTTTTTTTACTGTCCATTGTCAGTTGTGGTCTTTGTACTGCTGATGAGCCGGTCGCGAGCTGCCCTAGCTCTCGGGCAGTCTGTGCTCATGGTATCGTGATGGCTCCGCTTGCCATCCCGTTTGCAATTGACACAAACGGGTGTGCTGCCGCTGTTCTTTTTTGCGCAGAGCGCAGCACGATGACCATTTTCAGCACAATGCCCACAGGTGTCCTCCTTTTGGGCACAGTTCTTTTGTGTGTGCCCAAATCCGAGGCAGCGATAGCACCGCATGACCCGCGTGTGATTGTGGACGGGGCAGCGACTCCAGCCCACGTACACTCTACCCTCTTTGCAGAGGATAGAGTGCAGAGAAGGGGAGAGCGAAACCACCCATGCCACCGCGTCTCCATCCTTGGGCCCCACCTTGTAGCGCGGTTTGAAATTTTCGCTGAAGTCTTCAAAGGTGGGTGCCTTCAGGAGGTCGCGGTTGAGGGAATGAACCGCGCTCACCACCTCACTCGCCTCGAGGCCGGGGTCTACTCCCCGCACAATCACTTCTGGGTTCCGCTTTTCAAGGAGGGCGGATGTTAGACCTTTTCCGGTTAGCACTGGGCTGCTGAGAATCTTTGCGGCGTCCTCCTGAGTTTTTGTTTCTATAATGAAACTCGCCGCGCCCATTCTACGCAGCCCGCACACTTGTACACCCTCCTTGATAGGGTTAAAGGTGGACACGAGGATTTTCTTCACCTCGTCACTCGTCGCGTTAGCTAGGGAGGGGCCAGGGGTTATAAGAACCGCGGGAGGGAGAGGCTTAATTGCGTTCCCCTCGCGGTGCTTCTCAGCACCCCTGTTGCCTTTCTCTTTGCGGCGCGTCACCGTTGTGAACTTACCTTCACCGGTGAGCACTGCGGTTGATTTTTCCGCCATCGCCGCGGGGTCGGGAGTAGGGGTGCGCGCCATGCCTAATGTGCGCGCGCTACCTTCCATTCTGAGTCGCGGCACCGGCACGCTTCCCCCACCACCGTCACCACCACACTTCGCGGTATTTGCGGTATTCGCAGTGTCCGCGGTGTTCGCGGCGATGTTGGCGTAGGAGATCGCGGAAGCCGCCGCGCTCGTGGGTATAGGCTTCCGCGCGTCCCTCTTCAACTCGCAGACACGCCCCTCCAAGAATGAGTTCTAGAGTAGGAGTTCGGAAATTATCCCTCCGAGCTCCCTCATCCTCCCCATGATGACACCCATTTGTTGCCGAGTGATGCCACTTGCCTCACTCAAGCAATAGGATGTCACCGCGCTCTCGGTCATCGCTGCGCGAGTGCGAAGTGCCTCTAAGGTAAAGGAGGGGTTCAGAGTCGACCTCCCGTCGACATGAGGTGCGTCTGTTCTCACGCTCTTCGCGGTGCGCCCATTTCCATCAACACTAATAACGCTATCCTCGTCAGAAGAGGAGGGAAGGGGGATGCTACGTGCACCGTCGTCCTTCGCTCCCCTCCGCGAGGAGCGCCTGCGCTTACCTTTGGGTTTTTTGTTGTCGTTGGGGTGTTTGAACACGTGGCCGCTTCCCTCTTCTTCGACGTCCACCTGTAGCTCTGACCAGTCGGAGGGGGTTGCCTTGGGGTCCACTACGTAGTCGGTGATGCCGCTAGCAGCGGATGTCGTCGCGGTGGCAGGTGTTTCCCTAGGTGGGTTCTCCCCCACTACTACACCGTCACCCTCCATGGGAGGAGCGGGTGGTGGAAAAACACAACACAGAAGTTAACAAAAAGCACTTGTAAAGAAATCAAAAAGAACACAACAAAACAACGCGAACAAAAGAACTAGATAACAATAAAGAAAATGAAAAAGAAGGGGAAATGCCAGAAAGGCCAACGCGCAAGCGCACAAACCACTTTAAGAAAACACGTCCGTTCAGCTCGGCTGCTCGGACGAGACTCAGTAGATAGGGACATCGCCTTTTGGAGTTTAACGTGCAGGACCTCCCGATACCGGTATACCCACACGGTCCCCCATGGGACACGGGGCCGAGATACGCTCGGCCAACGTCGATGACCAAGATGTTCTGGTCATCTACCGATTCCCGCAAGGTCAGTGAGGACCATTGCGGACCCTCGGTGGGGGCCGGGACCTTTCCAATCCCTAACGGCTATGCAGGCCGCTACCCGAGTTGAGACCGCAACTCACACGTCGAGGCGGATAGGAGTGGACAATCGCGATGGCACATAACGTGCCCAATTGACTGGCCTCTCCCAAGAACGCCTCTCGCCTCAAGCGATGTAGGCTATTAACCACTGCCACCACGAGTCCAACCCAATGACCGGTGGGAGACAAGTCTCCCCGGGCACCGGTCCCCGTGGTACCGTTTATACTCTTGTATGAGTACCGGTTGGGAATCTCACCATTCCCTGCACCGGCGGGCAAGTGAAGAAACAGTCCTCTTCGGTAATTCTGTCTTCGGCCGCAGCAGACGGGACAACACCACTTATACACAATCATACATTAATCATTCACGCTTTCACATTCATACTTACTCGTTCGCAATTACCCAAGCTCTCATCTTAAACGCACGCTCCGCAAATTCACACAGGCAGTCATAAAATTCTTTCTTACTTAAAACATCACTCACACTCCATTCACCAGGTCTTCCAGTTACATTCATACCCTCCAAATCTCTAAATCTCGCATACATATCGCAATCACACAGCACATGTATCCAATCCTCATTCGCAAAGCCACACGGACAGGACGGGGAGTCCGCCAAATTCCTCAAGTGAAGAAAGGCGTTAAGACTCCCATGTCCTGTCAGTAAGTAGCTCACCTTCAGACCCGGATCAAACCCTTTACATTTATCAACAAACCTCACATCTCTTATCCATTCATACGTAACTCTTCCTTTCGTACTATCATTCCATCTTTCCTGCCACACATCATTCGCTTTATCAGTCACTAATTCCTTCCTCGCAGTCTCATCCATTCCTTCATTCATTTCATCATCAGCCACTAAATCAATCTCATTCATTGCAATACTCTTTCTCACCTTAAACCAATTCGCTCTTCTCTTACATTCAATGTCCCACGGAAGCGACCCATAAATAATCTGCATCGCCACCGTGGAGACCGTCCGACACACTCTCGTACATGCATACAAACAAACACGCTGACATTTATTCAATTCATCACGTACACCCTTTAGTTTCAACAATTCATACCAAACAATCGCACAATACATAACCGCAAGCACCATCATCGCTTTCATAACAGTTCTCATCACACACCTTTTCAAACCCCAATCTTTCCTTAACACTCTACGCAACATACCCATAACACCATTCACTTTCTGTCTCATTCGTTTCACATGCTCTCTATATTTCATATCCACACTTACTAGCACACCCAAATATTCAAAATTCTCAACAAACTTTAACATTCTTACATCATCCTCATTCAATTCCACATACACACGTCTGTTCATCATTTGCAGTCCACCTTTCAAAACCATACACACCGTCTTCCTATCATTCACATCCACACCTATTTTCTTTCCCCATTCATACACTGGCACCATAACAACACTCGCTCTACCTTCCACTGCATTTCTTGTATCACCCTCCACAATCACAACCAAATCATCCGCAAACGCTATCACTTTCACTCCCAATTCATTCAACAGATTCAACAGTTCATTCATACTGAGATTCCACACAGAGGGTCCGCAGACAGATCCCTGTGGGCAACCTCGCTCAGCCATTCTCATAACCTCATCCATTCCATTTGTCATACCAGCCATTCGCTCATTAAAGTAACTTTTCCACATATTCAAATCCTCATTCGTACAACCAGCTTCACTTCTCAATTTCTCCAACACAACATCCCACAACACATGGCTAAATGCACCCCTAAAATCAACAAACACACCAACCACATACTTACTATCAGATCCACTCACTATTTCTTTCAACTTCAACCATGCATCTTCCGTACTCTTACCTTTCATAAATCCATACTGACACTCATTCCATTTTCCATCCATACATCTTAACAATCGCTCAACCATCATTCGCTCCAAGATCTTACCCAGACCACTTAAAAGACTGATAGGTCTATAAGAGTCCGGGTCCGATCTTGGCTTACTTGCACCCTTTAATAACGCAACCACTCTAGCTTTCTTCCATTCCTTGGAAAGACACCCTCATTCAAACAAGAATCATACATCCCTTTCATAAACTGAGGCACTGCATTATATACATGCCTCAGCATCACATTCGTCAACCCATCATACCCTGGTGCCTTCCCCATTTTCATCTTTCTCACCGCACTATCAAGCTCATCCACACCAAATCCATTCATTGCATTCCCCCCAACCAAGGGGTCGGGCGCCCCATCGTCACCTTCAATGTCGACAGGACCCCCAACCACTGGTGGGAAGAAATCATTCATCAACATATTCGCACTCTCTACCCATGTTCTCGTAAACCTTCCATTCCTTTCCAACCCAGCCAAACCATACCTATCAAGCTTACCCATACACAACTTATACACATGGTTCCAGGGATTCCTGGAACCTTCCTTACGCACATACTCACGCCAATCATTCTCTTTTGCATCCTTCATCATTTTCTTATACTCTCTCGCACAATTCTTCCATTCATTCCATTTATTCCTATCCAAATCACCCGTTCTTCTTCTTTCATTCTGGTAACTCTTTCTCATTCTTCTTACATCTTTCCTCTTTTGTTCTAAACTTTCATTCCACCACAATACTCGATTCCTTTCACGCCGACGTACTCTTTTCATACACTCATCATTTGCTTCCTCAATCCATTCATACATTTTCCTCATCTTATCCTCCGCTCCAAGCTCCGAGTACAAGTTATACCCGAAGCCAGAGGCAGAGGACTCAATGAGGGTCTCATACATATTCCAATTACACTCCTTGTCATTTCATTTTTTCAACTCAATCACTTGCGTCTCATTCTCACTCACATTCACAGTCATTTTTATTCTTATCACATTGTGATCACTCATACCTATATCATCCAGAACATCCCATTCAAACAAGCAATCACTTCCCTTGTAGAGGGACACGTCTATGTCGCTCTGGCCAGTCAGCCCACTAAATGAATAGATGGGCGACGGCTCGTTCAACACAGACACGTCCCTCCACAATATCCAATCAGTCAACCTTTCACCCCTATTCAAAGTTCGCCAACTCCGACCTAATGCCTTACTGTGCCAAAGGTCGGAGGCGGCATTCGCATCCATACCAATCAACACACTCTTACCATCTACCATACGCAACACACTATTCAAGTATTCAACACATTCATCCATTACACCATTCGGCTTACAATACAAAGACACAACATACACCTCACCAATCGCACCTTTTATCCAAACACATACACCATCCACAAAGTCAAATTCATTCATAACCATACATTCATAACTATTATCAAACATTGCAACACACGCTTTCCCAGACACACTCGCAAACACCCTAGGTCCCGCAGTTAAACCGCAAACCCTGCCAAGATTATTATAAGGCTCCTGAAGGAGACATACTTGGATGTGCTCCTCCATAACATATTGACCAATGTCAATCATGGCCCCATACGCACCATTGCAGTTCAACTGCAGGACCTCTAACTTCATACCAATTCGTGCTGCGTTACTAGCCATTATTGACTCTTGTACGCAGCACATTTAATCTCCATACGTACTCCGGACAGTCCGGCGAAGTGGCTCTATGCCCCCTAGAGGGCAGCCCCTTCGCCTGACAGTTGGGGCAGTCGTCCGGGGCCTTACAGGCCGCACCAACATGTCCAGGCTTACCACACTTAAAACATTTACGCTCAACTTTACATTCACTCAATCTATGACCATACCCATGGCATCCAAAACACATTGCCACTCTCTCAAACACTTTCACCCTAAAGGACATCCACCCTACATACACTCTTTCATCACTCACTAACTTATTCTTGCATACTAATGGCAGCTGCACAATTACATTCGCTACACCATCCACGTTTGAAACATTCTTTCCTATCCGACTCACAACTTTACACCTCTTATCAAATTCATCCAACGCAATCACATTTTTCAAACTCTTTTCATACACGTTTGTCAATAACTCACCATCAGTCATACGGTTCGGCACGTCGAAGATCAGGACCCGGGGATCTATGACCTTGGGTCTTTCGACCCGTAGTCCCGCCTCTCCGAAATTGGAACAGGACGCAAGGATTCCCCGGTCCCGATCCGTCGCCGCCTCCACAATCACTCCTTTTTTCGCTGGTCTCACACGCTTCACTCTTACATCCACTTCATCCACAATCGCTTCATTCATACGACGTCTCACTTCTCTCGCGCTCAACTCCTCGTTCGCTCCTCGGACGATTAGCGCAAAGCTCTTTTTTGGAGCATCGCTTCTCGTCATTTCAGACATACCAACTTTCGCATTTTCACACATTTCATTCACACTCTCCACGTTCCTATTCATCTTCTCAACCACATCACACACCACACTAACACATTCAGTCACTTTATTTACACATTCATTCATCTTCACTCGTTCATTCCAATCTACCACGCAACATCGCATTCTCAAGCGCAAGCTTTTTTATAATCATGTCCATTCCCGATACACAATTCAGGACATCATCAGCAACATTCACGCATTCCTTACTCATCATCAGCTCTTTCACTTCATTCATTAGACTACCAGCCTTCACCATAGCATCCATAACGTTCGCGTCCGCACTCACATTCATACTCGCACTTGCACTCGCACTCTCACTTACCTTCACATCCATTCGTTGCTGCACCGCTGAGTCGTCCCGTCCACCGCCGCCGCTGGAACTTCGCTTCTGCTTCTTCCCTCTCCTCCTCCTCAGCAATTCTTAATCTCTCCCTCCCTCTCTCGCGCTCCGCCTTCTTCTGTTCCTTAAGGAGCCTTTTCAACTCCTTATCGGACACTGCGCCACCCTTTTTTGTTTTCTCGCCTTTCTCGCCTTTTGGCCGTGCAGTACTTCTCAGCGGCGACCGCGAGGTATCACGACGACGTGGCTTATCGTCACTACCTTCGCTAGTCATACTCCCTCTTCTCTCCTCCACCTTTCCCTTATTTTCCGAGGCTAATATTTGTTTGTCCATCAATCTGGTTCTTACCCCTCACCCCTCAGGCAGCGTTTTATCGCCGACAGAATAGCGAACAAGCACAGGAAGAAGGAAGCGGAAAATAAACTAGAATATAGAAAAGAAATAGAATAGAAAAGAATTTAGGATAGTAAGGAAAATAAGAAGTATTAGAGTAGAATTGAAATAGAGAGAAAAAAGATCCTATGCCTATTACGCAATCCCATCAGCGCACCACCCTTAAGTGAGGGAAGGCAATAAAAATACATTTTAGTAATAAAAATCAGCATTCGTGCTAGTGATTGACTGCCCTCAACCATGCATCCCCTGGCCGCACGGCTCAAGCTTGGGATTGGGGGGGACCATATAGAGGGTCCCCATCTCGCGACCGGGCGGTAAAAACCAAGTCCCCGGTCAACAGATGTGCAACGTTCCTCTGTCACGCATTACAGAGGTCGTTGAAGCACACCTGTTGATTACGGTATTAGGATATGAGCAGCGCTTACTCATACCCAGCTCAGGCACCCTGGGTTCGCCATACCCATAGTGAGGACCAAAGCCCCCACCCCCTGGGGGGAGTAGATAGGGACAATAATAATAATAATTCCTTTGTCTAGCCCTCTCTTAGGCTAACTATGCTGTTCCCTATCCGAGACCGGATATACCAGCATTCCGTTTCTCCTTCAACTGTTGGTCTCTTTATTCTCTTCCTCTTGATTACTTGATTTCGGTGTTGATGGATCTTGTTCCTGCGTTTTCAGAACTTGTCAATACATAAAAACGTCGTATAACTTACTTAGCTTCTAGCACTTATCTGTAGGTTCCTCGGTGTCCCTCGTTGTTTACCATGTCATATATGTTTTTACCACTGCTCAAGGGCCGCCAAAACGTCTTGGAAAAATTAGAAGAGCAGAGTTCTCCGAAAAGATTTACGGGTTTTGGTTTGCCCTGTTCAGAGCATTTCCAGGGAAACCACGTGGAGGCACCCGCCCAGATTTAACTTCTGGCTCTGCCGCCGTAACTCAGCTCAGGTTTTACCTTGCTTTTCATGTCCAACGACTCGCATCCCTTATGCTGTTGTGGGAGCTATCATGACTATATTTGTCATGCTCGATATATACTTCTCCGCCTCGGGCTGCACGAGGCACTCATTACTCAGTCTTTTTAGTGTTACACTAATTCCTCCTTCTTCGTGAGAGCTGTCCCTACAAACCTCTCGAAATCCGGATAAATCTCCTTCGTCACAAATACTTCCTCGCTGGGAGGCCATTCTATATTCATCTCCACACATCTACTTTCTAGCCGTTGCCTTTCCTCAGCAAATAGTTCGCAGTCAAATATAAAATGATGATGACTATCCTTTTCGCCACAGGGGCACGTTGATTCGTCACTTAAGCCTAGTTTAAAAAGTTTTAATTTAAAATTTCCATGTCCAGATAGGACTTGTGTCCGGTAGTAATTTGGTTTTATCCACGTCATCTTACTCCTCAGGCTTACATCGGGGAAAAACAAGAAAGTAGTTCTTCCTTTCCTCGCCAATCTCCATTCCGCCTGCCACTTCTCGACAAGTTCTCTTCTTATTGTTCTCTTCGCCATCGAGAGAGCTCTTCTGTCCGTACAACTTTTCCTGAGTCTATAGCTTTCCGCTCTATACTTCACCTCCAAACTTATGGGTAGCTCTCCAGCTATCACTTGACTTGCCATCTGTTCTTTTCTTGATACCCTTTATTTTTATCCTTTCCTTACCAGGGTCAACTAGTTTCATCACGCTCGTCTTCGTTTCCTCAACATTAAGGCCACTATTTTCCGGAGGGGCAATAATTGCCACTTGAGCCAAGGTTGCCATCCTCTTACTCAGACCACTTATTGGTGGTATTCTCCTACCTTCTCCCTTACTAGCCACTGACGCATATGTCTGGCCGGTGCCTCTAGCTTCCTCCAGCTGCTTAGTCAATGCAACAATATCCGAGTTCTTACAATCCACCATACCTTTGAGATATGTGTTCCTCGTCAGTAGTCTCATCGCCGTTCTTGCCAAGCTGCCAACGCCATCCATGATCTCATTAGTAAGTGCTCTTGATACCCTCTTTGACGGATCGTTCTCACAACACTTTCTAATTTTTTCCTCGATCAGCATTATCTCCTCCATCGTTCCATCGCTGCTCACAATCGCATCCTCCCAATCATCCTCAAATGACGAATCCAACTCACTACATATCCTCTTACGGGATCTTGGATTCGTACTTTTCCCTCTCTCACCCTTATCGATCTTGCTATTAGGGTCTTTCGAGCCTAGGCGCTCCACCTCCATCGGCACGTCAATTTTATTATTTGTATCTGACATGTTTATATTCATTAATTTTGTTTGTTTTGTCCAGTTCAGATTTTCGGAGTTTTAACCGTAGGGGATAATACCTCCTCGGTAAAAATGTTTTCGCCTTCTTCATCAATTATCGCTGATCAGATCGTCCATTTCGTGGCCTTACAGGATCCCCCCGTTACGGCTCAGTCGCTCCTAGAGACGCTTCACCAGAGCATCACGGCTGCAACCGCCGGGATTTTCGCCGCATGATCAGGCAGCCAGGTCACTATGGTGAATAGTAACCCGGGCCTGTGCACTATACGGCAGCCGGGCGTGCCCCCCCGTTTCTCTCAGGGTACCCTTTACTCTTTCTTATTTGACCCGCCGCTTCAAAAGCCAAAACTAGCCTTATTGGCTCTATTTACCTCCATAGGTCTCCGCTCCTACTCTCCACAGAGGTGTCTATTACTCCCGCTTACTACCAGAATAATGGCTAAATACCCATCTCTGTTTTCCTAGCTTCCTGGATAGGGACAGTACTCAGCTTTTATTTAAAAATAAGGTGCCACTAGTGCACCCTATTTCCATCCATATCTCCGTGCGCATTGCTTTCTCAAAAGCCTTATCAAGCAAGGACCCGTCATAGCGGGCCCTTCCGCTCCGATGACCTCCTAAAAATTTTCTCATAAAAAAGGCACGTCAAAGCGTGCCTATTTTATTCCACTCCTTTCCTCAATTCCTCCATGCGCATTGCTTTCTTGAAAGCCTTATCAAGAAAGAACCCGCCGTAGCGTGCCCTTTCGCTCCGATAACCTCCAAAAATTTCCTCATAAAAAAGGCACGTCAGAGCGTGCCTATTTTATTCTTACTCCTTTCCACGCCTCCTCCGTGCGCATTGCTTTCTTGAAAGCCTTATCGAGAAAGGACCCGCCGTAGCGCGCCCTTCCGCTCCGATGACCTTCAGAAATTTTCTCATAAAAAAGGCACGTCGAAGCGTGCCTATTTTATTTCTACTCCTTTCCTCAATTCCTCCGTGCGCATTGCTTTTCAACCTTAAAGCGAAAGGGCACGCCAAGCGTGCCCACTTAAAAGGTATATAATGCCATTCATCCTTCTCGTATTCTCGCATCCAGAACTTGATGATATTGTCCAATACACCTCTGCAACTGCCTGGCCGCCTAGACATTCGCGGCCAGGAGATCGCGCTTGAATCTTCAGCCATACTGCCTCTGTCTTACACTTAGATCAGACAGAGAACAATATGTTACCGGTGGTCGCCACAGGGAGGCAATATCAAGCACTTGAACAAGAGAGGCTAAGTGCCAAGGACCGTCAAGCCCAGCATGTGTTAAACGCATCATTGTTCCTAGGACCACCAGTAGATAGGGAAATCGCACAGATAGGGAATTCACACAGAGTCATAAAATTCTTTCTTACCTAAAACATCACTCACACTCCATTCACCAGGTCTTCCAGTTACATTCATACCCTCCAAATCTCTAAATCTCGCATACATATCGCAATCGCACAGCACATGTATCCAATCCTCATTCGCAAAGCCACACGGACAGGACGGGGAGTCCGCTAAATTCCTCGAGTGAAGAAAGGCGTTAAGACTCCCGTGTCCCGTCAGTAAGTAGCTCACCTTCAGACCTGGATCAAACCCCTTGCATTTACCAACAAACCTAACATCTCTTATCGATTCATACGTAACTCTTCCTTTCGTACAATCATTCCATCTTTCCTGCCACACATCATTTGCTTTCTCAGTCACTAATTCCTTCCTCTCAGTCTCATCCATATCTTCATTCATTTCATTATCAGCCACTAGATTAAACTCATTCATTGCAATACTCTTTCTCACCTTATACCAATTCGCTCTTCTCTTACATTCAATGTCCCACGGTAGCGATCCATAAATAACCTGCATCGCCACCGTGGAGACAGTCCGACACACTCGAGTACACGCATACAAACAAACACGCTGACATCTATTCAATTCCACACGAACAGTCTTAAGTTTTAACAATTCATACCAAACAATCGCACAATACAAAACCGCAGGCACCATCATCGCATTCATAACAGTTTTCATCACACACCTTTTCAAACCCCAATCTTTCCTTAACACTCTACGCAACATACCCATAACACCATTCACTTTCTGTCTCATTCGTTTCACAGGCTCTCTATATTTCATATCTACACTTACTAGCACACCCAAATATTCAAAATTCTCAACAAACTTTAACATTCTTACATCATCCTCATTCAATTCCACATACACACGTCTGTTCATCATTTGCAACCCACCCTTTAGAACCATACATTCAGTCTTCCTGTCATTCACATCCACACCAATCTTCTTACCCCATTCATACACTGGTTTCATAATAACACTCGTTCTTCCTTCCACAGCATTCCTCGTATTTCCTTCAGCAATCACAACCAAATCATCCGCAAACGCAATCACTTTCACACCCAGTTCATTCAATAGATTCAACAATTCATTCATTCCGAGGTTCCACACAGAGGGTCCACAAACAGACCCCTGTGGGCAACCTCTCTCTGCAACTTTCATTACTTCATCCATTCCATTAGTCATACCTGCCATTCTTTCACTGAAATAACTCATCCACATCCTTAAATCCTCATTCGTACATTCAGCCTCACTCCTCAATTTCTCTAACACTACATCCCACAACACATGACTGAACGCACCCTTAAAATCCACAAATATACCAATCACATACTTACTATCAGATTCACTCACTATTTCTCTCAATTTCAGCCATGCATCCTCTGTACTCTTACCTTTCATAAAACCATACTGACATTCATTCCATTTACCTTCCATGCATCTTAACAATCTCTCAACCATCATGCGCTCCAAGATCTTACCCAGACCACTCAACAGACTGATAGGTCTGTATGATTCCGGGTCCGATCTTGGCTTACTTCCATTCTTCAACAACGCAACCACTCTAGCTTTCTTCCACTCCCTGGGAAAGACACCCTCATCCAAACAAGAATCATACATCCCTTTCATAAACTGAGGCACTGCATTATATAAATGCCTCAGCATCACATTCGTCAACCCATCATACCCTGGTGCCTTCCCCAGTTTCATCTTTCTCACCGCACTTTCAAGCTCATCCACTCCAAATCCATTCATTACATTCTCCCTACCCAAGGGATCAGGCGCCCCATCGCCACCTTCAATGTCGACAGGACCCCCAACCACTGGTGGGAAGAAATCATTCATCAACATATTCGCACTCTCTACCCATGTTCTCGTAAACCTTCCATTCCTTTTTAACCCAGCCAAACCATACCTATCAAGCTTACCAATCATTCTCTTTTGCATCCTTCATCATTTTCTTATACTCTCTCGCACAATTCTTCCATTCATTCCATTTACTCCTATCCAAATCACCCGTTCTTCTTCTTTCATTCTGGTAACTCTTTCTCATTCTTCTTACATCCTTCCTCTTTTGTTCTAAACTTTCATTCCACCACAATACTCGATTCCTTTCACGCCGACGTACTCTTTTCACACACTCATCATTTGCTTCCTCAATCCATTCATACATTTTCCTCATCTTATCCTCCGCTCCAAGCTCGAAGTACAAGTTATACCCGAAGCCAGAGGCAAAGGACTCAATGAGGGTCTCATACTTACTCCAATTACACTCCTTGTCATTCCATTTTTTCAGCTCAATCACTTGCGTCTCATTCTCACTCACATTCAGTAATTTTTATTCTTATCACATTGTGATCACTCATACCTATATCATCCAGAACATCCCATTCAAACAAGCAATCACCTCCCTTGTAGAGGGACACGTCTATGTCGTTCTGGCCAGTCGGCCCACTAAATGAATAGATGGGCGACAGCTCGTTCAACACAGACACGTCCCTCCACAATATCCAATCAGTCAACCTTTCACCCCTATTCAAAGTTCGCCAACTCCGACCTAAAGCCTTACTGTGCCAAAGGTCGGAGGCGGCATTCGCATCCATACCAATCAACACACTCTTACCATCTACCATTCGCAACACACTATTCAAGTATTCAACACATTCATCCATTTCACCATTCGGCTTACAATACAAAGACACAACATACACCTCACCAATCGCACCTTTTATCCAAACACACACACCATCATCAAAAGCAACTTCATTCATAACCATACATACATAATCAGAATCAAACACAGCAACACACGCTTTCCCAGACACACTCGCAAACACCCTAGGTCCCGCAGTTAAACCGCAAACCCTGCCAAAATTATAATAAGGCTCCTGAAGGAGACATACTTGGATGTGCTCCTCCATAACATATTGACTAATATCAATCATGGCCCCATACGCACCATTGCAGTTCAACTGCAGGATCTCTAACTTCATACCAATTCGTGCTGCGTCACTAGCCATTATTGACTCTTGTACGCAGCACATTTAATCTCCATACGTACTCCGGACAGTCCGGCGAAGTGGCTTTATGCCCCCTAGAGGACAGCTTCTTCGCCTGACAGTTGGGGCAGTCGTCCGGGGCCTTACAGGCCGCACCAACATGTCCGGGCTTACAACACTTAAAACATTTACGCTCAACTTTACATTCACTCAATCTATGACCATACCCATGGCATCCAAAACACATTGCCACTCTCTCAAACACTTTCACCCTAAAGGACATCCACCCTACATACACTCTTTCATCACTCACTTACTTATTCTTGCATACTAATGGCAGCTGCACAATTACATTCGCTACACCATCCACGTTTGAAACATTCTTTCCTATCCGACTCACAACTTTACACCTTATATCAAATTCATCTAACGCAATCACATTTTTCAAACTCTTTTCATACACACTTGTCAATAACTCACCATCAGTCATACGGTTCGGCACGTCGAAGATCAGGACCCGGGGATCCATGACCTTGGGTCTTTCGACCCGTAGTCCCGCCTCTCCGAAATTGGAACAGGACGCAAGGATTCCCCGGTCCCGATCCGTCGCCGCCTCCACAATCACTCCCTCTTTCGCTGGTCTCACACGCTTCACTCTTACATCCACTTCATTCACAATCGCATCATTCATACGACGTCTCACTTCTCTCGCGCTCAACTCTTCATTCGCTCCTCGGACGATTAGCGCAAAGCTCTTTTTTGGAGCATCGCTTCTCGTCCTTTCAGACATACCAACTTTCGCATTTTCACACATTTCATTCACACTCTCCACGTTCCTATTCATCTTCTCAGCCACATCACACACCACACTAACACATTCAGTCACTTTATTTACACATTCATTCATCTTCACTCGTTCATCCAGTCTACCACGCAGCATCGCATTCTCAAGCGCAAGCTTTTTTATAATCGTGTCCATTCCCGATACACAATTCAGGACATCATCAGCAACATTCACGCACACATCACTCATCATCAGCTCTTTCACTTCATTCATCAGACTACTGGCCTTCGCTATAGCATCCATAACGTTCGCGTCCGCACTCACATTCATACTCGCACTTGCACTCACACTCTCACTTACCTCCACATCCATTCGTTGCTGCACCGCTGAGTCGTCCCGTCTACCGCCGCCTCTGGAACTCCGCTTCTGCTTCTTCTCTTTCTCCTCCTCCTCAGCAATTCTTAATCTCTCCCTCTCTTTCTCTCGCGTTCCACCTTCTTCTGTTCCTTAAAGAGTCTATTCAACTCCTTCCCGGACACTGCGCCACCCTTTTTTGTTTTCTCGTCTTTTGGCACCGCACTATTTCTCAGCGGCGACCGCGAGGTGTCACGATATGGAGGCTTATCGTCACCACTACCTTCGCTAGTCATGCTCCCTCTTCTTTTCTCCTCCTTTCCCTTTTTTTCCAAGGCTAATATTTGTTTATTCATCATCTGTTTCTTACCCCTCACCCATCAGGCAGCGTTTGTACCGCCGACAAAATGGCAGACAAGCAATGGACGAAAAGAAAGGAAAATAGAAAATAGAATAGAAAAGTATGTAAGAAAAGTATAGGATAAGAATGAAAAATATAGAATAGGAAAAGTAAAGAGATAGTAAAAGTGTCCAATACTTACCCGCCATCCCACCGGCGCACTACCCTTAAGTGAGGGAAGGCAATAAAAATACATTTTAATAGTAAAAAATCAGCATTCGTGCTAGTGGTTGACTGCCCTCAACCATGCATCCCCTGGCCGCACAGCTCAAGCTTGGGATTGGGGGGGACCATATAGAGGGTCCCCATCTCGCGACCGGGCGGTAAAGCCAAGTCCCCGGTCAACAGATGTGCAACGTTCCTCTGTCACGCATTACAGAGGTCGTTGAAGCACACCTGTTGATTACGGTATTAGGATATAAGCAGCGCTTACTCATACCCAGCTCAGGCACCATGGGTTCGCCATACCCATAGTGAGGACCGCAGTCCCCACCCCCTGGGGGAAGTAGATAGGGACAGCGCCTAAGTTGATTTTACGTGAAGGACCTCCCGATACCGGTATACCCCCACGGACAAGCCTACGGTCATATCGGGGACGAGATACGCTCGCCCAACGTCGATGACCTGATGGTCTGGTCATCTTCCGATTCCCGCAAGGTTGGTAAGAACCATTGCGGGAGACCCTCGGTTGGGGCCGGGACCTTTCCAATCCCTAACGGCTCTGCAGGCCGCTTCCCGAGTTGGCACCACAACTCACATGTCGGACGGAGGTAATAGGATAGTCGCGATGGCGCAAAGCACCCAAACAGACTTTTCCTGTCCCATTCACGTCCTCGCCTTAAGCGATGTAGGCTTTTAACCACTGCCACCACGAGTCCAACCCAATGACCGGTGGAAGACGCTAAGTCTCCCCGGGCATCCGGTCCCCATGGTACCGTTTAGTACTCTGGTAAGAGTACCGATAAGGACTCTTACCACCCTTGCCTCGGCAAGCAACTGAGGTATCCCGGGTTTGTCACACCCGCAGGACCGAAGTCCCCCTCTCGGATGGCCATAATATTCGACTTGCCGCAGGCCTGACGGCACTGCCAGCTGGGGCTCCGGGACTTGCCATCCCCCGTGAGTAATAAATTACTTCTCCCCTGAAGGACTGAGGTTGCACCGAGTTTGTCAATCCACCAGACTCGTAAGGCTTCAGAATTAACCTCCACCTCCCCTGATGCGACAATGACACAAAGCCCCATTGCCTAGGCCGGTTAAGGCAACTCGGGGGTACCAGGGCCCGTAAGAGCTTCAATAATCCACTCTCCCTTTGAGTAACTACAGATTGCACCCGGGTTCGTCACGTCCAGATGCGACAATGACGTAATGCCCCATTGCCTGGACAGGTTAAGGTAACTCGGGGGTACCAGGGCCCGTAAGAGCTTCAATAATCCACTCTCCCTTTGAGTAACTACAGATTACACCCGGGTTCGTCACGTCCAGATGCGACAATGACGTAATGCCCCATTGCCTAGACAGGTTAAGGTAACTCGGGGGTACCAGGGCCCGTAAGAGCTTCAATTATCTACTCTCCCTTTGAGTAACTTAAGGGTTGCACCGGGATCGTCAATTTCCGTGGGACCTTGCCCCCTGGTGCGACAATAAAATTAGGTCTTACTGCCTAGGCCGGTCATCGTAAGCCAATACTCTATAGGAAATCCTGGGACGAACCGAGTACTAACCGCAAGCATGGCACCACTCTGAGCCCCTTTTAGTAGCCTTTTACGACATGCAGTAGATCGCAGGGGGCCTATTCTGCGCCCGGGTCCCCCACGGGAGAGTAGATAGGGACAGAATTGCGCTTGGCACGACTAGGTCGGCTGGGATACCTGGGCCCATAAGGGCTATACTCCCGATGTTAAGAAGCAATCTACTTCCCAGAGAAATCACTGCACGACATAGAGAAACGGCGTTGATTTGGTGAACCTCCTCAATACCGTTGCTCCGGAGGGGAGCGGGGTTGGAAAAATTGCCGTTGTAAGGCTGTAAGAGCCAAAACGACGATTTGAAGACCAAGCGCCCTACGCGGGAGGAGACGGTTAGCATCGTCGCCCCTCGCCCTGTCAAAATCCGTGGATTTTGAGAGGGAGGGGGGCGGCGAAGTACCCAGCGGGGACCTCGTGGAGGTTCCGTCTCCGAGCTAAGCTCCGCTTACCAGATGTTGTGGTAGGTCAAAAAAAAAAAAAGTGAACAACATGAACAAGTAAAGAATGTGAACAAGTTAACAGCGTAAATTGACAGGTCAAACAAAGTAGTGAACGGGAATAAAAGTAAACAAGTAACAAATTAAAAAGGAAACAAAACAGAGCGTGAGGCAAGTGGACGTTTTGCTCTTCGATAACTGAAGACCATTAGCCTCACACCAGCCGGAGACTGTGTCGACAACCCTCTGAGCGCTCTCCTGTAGTGACCTCCTGGAATCTCCGGATACGAACACTGTTAGGTCGTCCGCATAAACAGTGAACGACTTGCCAAAAATACTTTCAAGAGTCTCCAGGAGGCCATCGAAGGCAATGTTTCACGCGCAAGGTCCAAGCACCGAGCCCTGTGGGCATCCCTTGGTCGATGCGCGAGCAACAGAGCCCCCATTCCAGAAGAGGGCCATGTTTCGTTTCCGAAAGAAACTCTCCATGACCGCCAGAAGGTTCCTCGGACAGTTCCTTCTCACTAGTCCGTGAAGTGCTAATGGCCATCTTATGTTATCGAAGGCGCCTGTGATGTCGAAAAGGAGGGCTAGGACATACCTTTCCTCCTTTTCGGCAGTAATCCTGCGGAGTTCCATTATGGCGTTCTCACACGACCTACCCTTTACAAAGGCGAACTGTTGCAACGACAGTTTTCCCGGCCCGAGGGCAGTCTTTCTCAACCTTCCCAACAGAAGGCGTTCGAAGATCTTTCCAAGAACCGAGAGTAAACACACCGGTCTGTACGAGCGCACTTGTGTAGGGTCCTTGTCATGTCCTTTGAGGATGAGACAGAGGTTGCCCCTCTTCAAGTCTTTCAGGAAGTGACCGAGCCGCAGGCACGCGTTCTTCGTCTGCATCGGGCTCAACGGCAGAGTAATCTCCTCCGTTGGCCCCATTTCCTTCATCAACTGGGACATAAGCTTTTGAAAAGAGCTCTGCCCCCTCAGACATGGAAGAGACGGCTTCCCCCCTCTCATTCCTCACTGTGTTGAATAACGTCTCTGTACGTAATTTGTTTGTCGCAGTCTTGTACACGATACCCCAGGGCTCGCGGTTGCCGACATCAGTGACGAAATCACGCCATGATTGTCGGTTCGCGCGTCTGGCCTTTTTCCTAAATTCATCCTTTTTTCGGATGTACGCTTCTCGCTTCTCCGCTTGACGCTCGGGTTGTGCCTCTGGTAGATTCTTCTCAAGCGCAGAACATCGCGCTTGAGGAGCGTCAGTTCCTCTGTCCACCAGGGATGGGGTTTGCTGAGCCACCTTTTCCTAGGCATGGATGCCTTGCACGCCTTTTGAATTGCAGTTGTTATGTCACCAGTCAGGATCTCCACCTGTTCTACAGTATCAAGATGAGCATCAGAGATGCGATTCAGTTCATCTACAAGGACTTGCTGAAACGCATCCATCTTGACCTTTTAAACATTGAACCTTGTCGGACATTGTTCTGTCTGTTCAGTTCTCGTCTCTGTGGTTGGTCCCATCTCGATTTTGAAGTCGATCAGGGCGTGGTCACTGGTCGTTTCGTCAGTTCGTATGTGCCAGTCTGTCACTAGCGGCAACAATCCATCGGTCACGAGTGTAATGTCAATGCACGAGGCCCCCCTCGAACTCCTAAAAGTGGGCACATCCCTCACGTTCAGAATGTGCAGTCTGTGGGCGGCAATAAAGTCCTCCACTGGTTCACCCCTGTCACAAGTGGCAGGTGATCCCCAGAGGGTCGACTTTGCATTGACGTCAGCACAGATTAGCACATTCTTGCCTCTCAGCGCCGTCATAATGCGTGTGAGTTGCTGTAGGTGCTTCGAGGTGGGCTCCGAGTACTGAAAGTACGCAGTGATCGCGTAGAAGCTCACAGCTGGGCTGTGCACCTCCACGCAGACCACATGCTGATTACACAGGTGACTGAGCTGAGTAATGCTCGTTCTGGGATTAAACGTCAGAACAGCACATCTCGGTGAATTGCAGCCGCTAGTCGTCGTTCGTCTTATCAGTGAGCCGAGTCCGGCAAGGTCACCACTCGTTGTAGTGTATGGTTCCTGGACCAGAGCCAAATCAATTTGCTCTCTGCGGATAAGGTCACTCAGTTGTGGCGACACCAGTCGGCCATTACCCATATTCAACTGCACAATCCGCAGCGGAGAAGCATGAAGCGTCGCAGCAGGTACCGTGCGGGTACGTGCGCTGTCTGTCTGTCGGTTTGTTTTTTTAATGTCCATTGTCAGTTGTGGTCTTTGTGCTGCTGATGAGCCGGTCGCGGGCTGCCCTAGCTCTCGGGCAGTCTGTGCTCATGGTATCGTGATGGCTCCGCTTGCCGTCCCGTTTGCAATTGACACAAACGGGTGTGGTGCCGTTGTTCTTTTCTACGCAGAGCGCAGCACGATGACCATTCTCAGCACAATGCCCACAGGTGTCCTCCTTTTGGGCACAGTTCTTTTGTGTGTGCCCAAATCCGAGGCAGCGATAGCACCGCATGACCCGCGTGTGATTGTAGACGGGGCAGCGACTCCAGCCCACGTACACTCTACCCTCTTTGCAGAAGATAGAGTGCAGAGAAGGGGAGAGCGAAACCACCCATGCCACCACGTCTCCATCCTTGGGCCCCACCTTGTAGCGCGGTTTGAAATTTTCGCTAAAGTCCTCAAAGGTTGGTGTTTTCAGGAGGTCGCGGTTGAGGGAATGAACCGATATATTTTAAATTATTTCTATAAAAATCTCCAACATATCTGAAATCAATAAATTGTATTATTTATATAATTTTTATTTGAAAATATATTTAATAAAAAAATAATATTAAAATAAATATAAAACTTACATTTCACAATTTTGTAGTTGTAATAAAATTTTTATTTCCTCAATTTCAGTAGTTGTTAAAGTTGCAGTAAATATGCAAATTTGAATATTAGTAAAGATATTTTTTTAATTTCTTAATTCCAAATAATCTTTTCGAAAAGTATATCCCCATTCTAAAATACAATGAGCTTCATTGATTATGATTTTACTCAAAATATTAGAAAAATTTGCTTTTCGTAACAATTTGAAAATATAATTATTTTGAAATAATTTTTCGGGAGTTATAAAAATGAAATCAATCATTTTGTTTAATAAAAACATTTTGAAATCTGCAATATTGTCATCATCAATTGTAAATTTATAACATAAAAACTGGAATATATTAAAATTATTATTATATAATATTTATATTTATAAAAAATGTTTTTTAAATATATTTTTTTTTTTAAATGTAATTTTCCCATGTTATATATAATTAGAAATTTATTAATGTTAATTAAGTAATAGTAATAATGTTAAAAATATAAATATTTTGTAATGTAAATTTAAAATTAACTATATATACAAATTTTTTTTAAACATGGTTTTTTATATGTATTAGTATGTATATTTTAAGGTGAAATTATAATCTCAAACATTGAACCTTGTACTTTCCCTTAAATAATATAGTTTATATATGTGTATATTAATTTGTATAATTAAAATAAAATAATTTAAAATTAATACGTATAATTTAAATAATATAATTTATATATGTGTGTATTAATATATGTAATTAATATAATATACTTTATATATATATATTTACATTTAACAAAGTTAAATTATTAAATTGTTCTTCAATTAGAGCCAACAATGGGGAAATTATGATTGTCGTTCCACAATTTCTTATCGCATTTTCAAAAAAGAAACATAATGATTTTCCTGATGAAGTTGGTAATATAAAAATTCCATCTTTTTTCCTAATATTATTCGAATAATTTCTTTTTGATTTTCTTTAAAATCTTAAAAATGAAATCTGGTTTGTAATGTATGTCGTAATTCTTCTTCTGTTATATCCATATTTTTTTACTTTCTATCAACATATATGTACATTAAAAATATATGTTAAATTAAAAAAAGTTTAATTTTATTCTGAAAAGTAAAAAATAATTTTTTTTTATATTTCATAAAGTATATTTTTATATTTAAGAATTTTATACTTATATATTATATAAAATATAAATATATATTTTAATATTTTATGACTTATTCATTTTTTTTTAAATAAACGAATGTAAATTAAATCTATAAGTATTTTTTTAAAACATATAAACTTCATATGGATTTGCAAAAATTTAAAATCATAAATTTGTAATAATTTATTTTGTAATTTAAAAAATGTGATTTAAAAAAATGTAATTTAAAAAAATGTTATTTAACATTGAAAATATTTTTGAATTATTTTTAAATTATTTTATTATTTTTCACATAAAAATATAAAAAGAAAATATAAAAAGAAAAGTTTTATTAATTTTTTAGTAATTACATATACTATAAAAATTTTTTCTTGTTAACTTTAGACTAACTTTTTTTTAAAATAAAAAAATTAAATTAAATTATAGTAACTATAATGACAATTGTAAGTAATAATAATCATAAAACGTAAAGTATAATTTTTTTTAAATATTTTATGAAATACAAATTTTTTATATAAATAGAAAAATATATAATAATTATATAAATATTTTTTTAAAACATACCAATTTAATATGATGTTTCACAAATTGAGGAAAGTAATAACTTTTTTATAATTTAATTTGAAATTAATTATGGAATGTAATTTAAAGAAACGTAATTTAAAAAAATGTAATCTAAAAATATGTTATTTAAAATTAACAATATTTTCTTATTTTTTTTTACTTTCGTTTTATTTTTTTATATTAAAATAGAAAAATATAAGTTTTACTGATGTTAAAGTAACTACACATACTATTTAAAATTTTCTTTGTGAACTGTAGACCAAATTTTTTTTTTAACAAAAAAACTAAATCAATAAAAGTAGAATTCCTACAAAGAAAAATAAAACAAAAAAAACATAAAATTTGATTGGTTCTGATTAACTGGAATGGAAAGTTTTTAAATTAGCGCGAAATATCAAATTAAATTTAAATAGTAAATTAAAAACATTCAACAAAAAATAATGATTTTTTAATAAAAATTTCATTTTAAAAAGAAAATGATAATTTAAAATGAGATTTATTGATAAATAATTATTAAAAAAAATTATTAAAATATAAATAAATAATATTGTTTTTTGAATTTAATGAGTTTATGCTTTTAATTGATGTATTTAAACTATCTATAATTACACCTTAATGTTAGTAAAAAATTGAATCATATTTTTAGTTAACATATTTTACTCATATATGATTGCATTCTAACAATATTAATAACAATATTAAAAAACTTAATTTGTTGTGTTTATACATTTACAAATAAATTTTCAAAGTAATATATCACATAGTAATTATGACAATAATTAACATGTATAATTACTTTAATGATTTACACATATTGTTGTAATTAATAATTAAATTTATAAGAAATTTGTAATTTTAAAAATTTATATTTGTAATTGTCATAAAATTTTTATTCTTCAATAAAATTGATACAATAAAGGTAATACATATTTATACAATTTCATTGAAATTTAAAAAAAAATTATTATATTTAATATAATTTAATAATTAAAAATTGTTTTTTAAAAAACATAATGTAGAATTTTAGTTATAACTTTTACTTTTTGAATATAACAATTTTAATTTTTTTTTTGAATTTTTGTTAATTTAACTTCATCAATAATATTATGAAAATTATTTAATAATCTATATTTTATAAAATTTCGAATTGAATATTTACTGCGATTTTTCAATATCTGTAAAAAAATATTAAATTGAAGTTAATATATTATAAAATTTTATTATTTAAAATATATATTTTAATAATATTTAATAAGTAATATTTTAATATTATATTTATACTTACTTGTTGTAATTTCATTAAATTGGATTTAAAAAAATTTATATTTTTATTTTTTGAATTTACAAAAAATAATAAATTTTCTTTATTTCTTTTAATTTGAACATATTTTGATGAGTTTTACTAAAACCCTTTTTCTTTTTGTTAACTTCTTTTTTTTTTTTTTTATCTTTTTTAGTTGGATATTTAATACTATTTCTATTAAATATATCATACATAACCTCATTTTCTTTAGCATATGTTTCACATGTACAAAAATGTAATATCTGAAATAGATAAAAAAGAGAAATATAATTAGTATTATAATCATTTAAAATATAAGTAAATAATATATTTTATATTAAATAAATTACTTCTAAAGTTTTCATAATAATATTAAATTAATTCAGTATTTCAATGTCATGTTTTTAAAACTTATAAATACAAAATTTCATAATATTTCGTCACACAAGGATCATAAACTCATTTCTAAAAACATAATTATATTTTAATATACATTTTTAGAAAAATGGAATTTTAATATATTTTATATTAAAAAATTTACTTTAAAAATTTTCATTACAATATTAAATTTTTATTTATTTTTAATTCAGTATTTCAATGTTATGTTTTTAAAACTTATAAATACAAAATTTCATAACATTTCGTCACACAGGGATCATAAACTCATTTCTAAAAACATGATTATATTCTAATATACATTTTTAGAAAAATGTAATTTGACACAAAAATTAAAAAAAAACATTTTATTATATTTAAAATACATTTTTTTATAAACAATTAAATTCCAAAAAGAAATAAATTTTTAAAAATTTAATTTTAAAATCTTTTATTGTATATAAGCCTTAAACTATTTTTTTAAAAAAAATTTTTATGCCTTACATTTTCTGTTAAAAAATTTTTACTTTTATTTCCATATCATTAAAGAAAAATTATATGTGATATTTAAAAAAAAAAAAAAATGGATGAGGAAAATTTAATATGTCATATTCTTTTTAAAACTTATAAATACAAAATTTCATAACATTTCAAAATTTGAGGACTATAAACTCATTTCTAAAAACGTCATTATATTTCAATATACATTTTTAGAAAAATGTAATTTGAAAGAGAAAATTAAAAAAAAACATTTTATTATATTTAAAATAAATTTTTTTATAAATAATTAATTTCCAAAAAAAAATTTTTTAACAATTTATATTTCAAATCTTTTAGTGTATATCAGCCTTAAAATTTTTTTTCAAAAAATTTTTACGCCTTACATTTTCTGTGAAAAATTTTTACTTTTATTTCCATATCATTAAAGAAAAATTATAAGTGATATTTTTTTCTTTTAAAAGAAGAAAATGGATAAAGGAAATATAACATGCCATGTTCCTTTAACAGAGAAAGAAAAGTAAGACAATTTACTTAATTATATTTTATAGTCATTTCAATTTAAAGAAAAATTTTAGGGTTAAATACATTTTTTTATGTTTATTTTATTGTAAATATTCTAAAAGAATTAAAAAACTTATATTTTATTTACAGAGAGTATCAAGTAAAATTTTCTGATTCTAAAAAAAATCTAAAATCAGAAATATTACTACATTCGTACAACTACAATGGTGTTATAATTTATAAAGGAAAAAGTAAGTAAGTATTTAGTAAATCTAAGTATTTTATTGTTAAAATACTTAGATATCACAAAATTGCCAGCAACGATAAAAAATTTTATTCTTTGGTACTTTTTTTACCGAATTTGCTTGTAAAAGAGTAGCAGCATTTGCTTATAATAATAGAATTCCACTATTATTACTATTTAATGTATTATCATGGCATTATAAAGAGAAATTCACAATTATTTTCAAAATGAGAATTTATAAATTGTTTAGGACATGGAATGATGTAGAAAATGGTTACTATGAAAGAAACAATGTGAAAACATTTAATATAATTTATAATCGGTATATAAATTTAAATTTTGAAGAAAATTCCATTCATAATAAAATAAAAGATTGTTATATCAGTTTACAGAAATTAAAATTATAAATATTATTATTTAAAGTAAAATAATAATAATATGATTTTGAAAAGTATATCTTAAGAATGTATTTAATTACTGGGCCACTTACTTCTATCCAACTGATATATACGTATGTCTTCGAGCATCGGGCTAATTATTGAATTCAAGTGTTCAATTGAACTTTCGGAAATTTGTTATATTGAAAAAATGTAATTGATATATTAAAATTTTTATATTATATTATAAAAAGTTTGTTACAAAATATTTGAAATATGATCAAGATTGAAATATATTATATTTCTTTAGTAATATTAAAATTATTTTATTATGGTTTTTTATTTTATATTTATATTTATTTTACATTTATATTCACTGTATATTACATTTTTTTTAAAATTACAGATTTATTAAGTAATAAAAATATTTGAAAAAAAAGGATTCATATTTTAAATTTTAATACTAATTTATATCCATCAATTATATATTAGTAACAAATTATATATAAAGAAAACTATATAATATGAGTAGTTGTATGTAAATAAAAATATTTTTATTCATCTTTAAATTTTAATATTACATTATATCCATTAATTATATATTAGTGAACAATTATATATACAGAAAACTATATAATATGAGTAGTTGTATGTAAATAAAAATATTTTTATTCATCCCGCGTAAACTTAGAATCAACGCCTATCCAATTATTATGGACATTCTTTTCGATCTAAAATGTCATTATAGTATATTTTGAAATTGAAACATAACCTCAAATATTTCATTAAAATTGAAATATAACCTTAAATATTTAATATAACCACGTGTTTATATCAAAGTTAAATATATTAATTTAAAAATTAAAATTTTTTAATTATTAAAGCAATAAATCGTTATGCAGTTCTTTAGTAAGTTAATATGATATGAATTAAATACATTAATTAAAAATTTTAATACTAAATGAATTAAATACATTAATTAAAAATTATGAAATCTTAAAGTATAAATTAAATTAAATTTTAAAATTGAATAATTTAATATATTACAAATCATAATCGATTTTTTTATATTAATTCAAAAATTTTTTTTTTAAATTTTTTTTTATATAAACTTCAAAATATTAAAACATAATTTTTTTTAAAAAAAATTTTTTATATAAACTTCATAATATTAAAACATAAATGTAACTAGATATAATTATATTTAATAATGTATGTATTAAAAATAATAATTGAAATTAATATTGAAAATAATAATTGCGGTTTATGTTTGAATATAAGATTTTCTTTTTAAATTATTTATCCTACTACTAAAAAAAAGAATTTCTTTGTAAATTATTTATCCTACTATTAAAAAAAATTCTTCCTATAAATTTTATCCTAGAAAGTACAAAAAGAAAATTTCTTTGTAATAATAATTAATTATTTTTAATAATAATAATAATAACAGTAATTAATATCAATATATTTTTTCAGATATTATTTAATTAATAATATTAATATTAATAAGATAGTGAATGATTTTAATGAAGTGTTGGATGATTGTGAGAATGTGGGTCGCAAGGAATCGAGTTTTATTATGAAGGAGGTGAGAAGACTCGAGGAATTGGTGCGAAAAGTTTCAATGGAGAATGCAATGTTGCGTGGTAAGTTGTTTGAAAGAGAGAGGATGGAGGAATGTGTAGGTAAAGTTTCTGATGGTGTGAGTGTGATGCGTGAAATAGCGGATAAGGTGAAAGAGTGTGATAGCGTGAATGTTGCGAGCGTTGGGAAGAGCATGAGTAAACCGAAGAGTTTCGCAGTAATTGTGAGGGCAGCTAACGAGGATCTGACGGCCAGAGAAGTCAAGAGACGTATGAATGAAGCGATTGTGGATGAGGTAGATGTGTGTGTAAAGAAGGTTCGACCAGCAAAGGATGGAGTAATTGTTGAGATGGCGACAGATCGTGACAGGGGAGTCCTCTCGACCTGTCCAAACTTCGGACAGGCAGGTCTAAAGGTTGACAAGCCTAAGACCATGGACCCTCGAATCTTGGTGTTTGATGTTCCGAACGAAATGTCGGAGGCTGAACTATTGGGTAATGTGCACGAGAAGAGCGTGAAAGATCTAATCAGTTTGGCTGAGTTTAAGAAACGGGCGAGAATCGTGAGGCGGTTTAGTAAGGATAGAGCGAAGCTTGGTAACGTGGTTGTGCAGTTGCCATTAAATTGTCGGGATAGATTGCTAAAGGACGGAAGAGTCTACGTGAATTGGACTTCGTTTAAGGTCCATTCCACAATGGGTGAAACGCAAAGTGAACGCAGACGCAACGCAGACGCAGCGCGCTGGGTATGACGTCATGAAGTGGTGTTGCCAACTGTTGAATAATCCTAACCTATTTCGTGATCTCTTTTTCGTGTCTGCGGAAATTAGAAAAAAATGATCACAAATTATTGTTATGAATTACTTTACATGCACTTTACAAATTTACTTTACACATTTACTTTACAAACTTTACAAATGAATTACTTTACAAATCACAGAAATAATTCCAAAGGATGTAAAACTGTCAATTTAACTTGCCACAAATTCTGAATGGAATCCTAAATTTTTTTGAAAAAATTTTTACTTCAAAGAGTACATGAAACCTATAACTAATTATCAATGTTTTGTTATCTGTATCAGCAGGAAATCAGGTTCATAACATGATAAGTCGTAATAAAAGCTACAATATGGCAGCAGTTTTTTCTTTTATTGAATGCAAATTAAACAAAAAGTATGAATACAATATTTAGCGACCTTCTTTCTTTTCATCAATCATTTTTTTAATCTGAAGTAGGCTTCCTTCCTTTTCTTCTCCGGAATTTTCAGCCATTCAGCACGAATAACCAGCATGTAATTGTTCGTTATTGAAGAACTATGACGAAGTATTTCAGATACTTCAGAATTTGGATAATCTTCTTCGTCACTATCTATGTAGATGTCTAAAAGTTCATTAAAGTTATTTATTTTAATAATAAATTTTAAAACAATGAGAGATGTACAAAAAATTTTATTTATAAATCAAAAACATTTCCTCATTATTTAAATTTTCGAAATAACTTTTTTTTTTAAACTCATAAGTCTGTGTTGTAAAATTAATAATCTCTTCTAAAAATTTTATCATTATTTTATAAATAAGTTGAACAATTTCTATCATAGAATTATGCACTTGATAAAGATAATTTCATTTGAAAAAAATTGTAATCACCTTCATCAAGATCACTTCCATCTTCTTCTTCTGAACTTCCGCTTTTTTCGTTTTCTTTATCTCCTTTAATGTTCGATTCTGTACTAAATTAAAAAAAAATAAATATATTAATTTTATGTAAATAAAATTTATTTTTAAAACTTAAATTAAAAATCATTACTCAACAATAAAATAATATAAGAAAAATGAAACTATGAAAGTCAATTTAGTTTTAAAAACAGCACATTCTATACTTCATTCATACAAATATCAAGAAAACAAATTATTGATAATTTTTGACCATTTTGCCTATTTAAAAGTTGATAATTTGAAAAGAGAGATTCCAGTTTATACCTTGTGGAGCAATTTAACCCATTTCTATTTTTACACATTTTATGAGAAAAAATGTCATCTTTTTGATAGAAGCAATTTTTAAAATTGAAAAAATATGAACTTTTTTTCAAAAATTGAAAAATGGAATTTATTTTTTGGAAAAGAGGGGTTAAAAATATTTCTTTTAAAAAGAGGTTTTTGACAAAAGACAGTAAATAAAAAATGCTTGAAAATTCACTAGTTAAAAATAGAATTTTTCAACTTTTTCTTGTTATTTTGTGCTTGATTATTTAAATATACATATTAAAATGTATAGTAATATCAAAAGTCTATTTATTTACGCCATGTGTTTCGTAAATGGTGCATAGAACTCCATTTCATCATAATATTTCCAAGTGGAGAATTTATCTTTCGCAGCTGATCCCGATTGCTCATACTCTCTAATTTTCTTTCGCTCTTCTGCGAATTTTTTTTTCAATGTTGACCATCTTGCCATAATGTCTGAAACTAGAATTATTATAATGAAAAGCTATATCTATGTTATCTTTAATGCAATGAAGGTTAGATTATACTTTATAACTTAGTTATTAATTATTTTATAAAAATTTGAACTCTAATAAACATAAGTAAATCAATGTTGAAAGTATAAAGTTTACCTGAAATTTCTTTTTCGAGTTCAATACACATTTCTGATGCTATATTGTTCCAAGCATCTTTTTTTTGTAAATATCTTTAAAATCATTTAATGACTTATCATATAATATTGGTTGCTTTGACACCAATATTATTAATATACTCGTTTCATCCGTGTCATCCATAATTTTTAAATTCAAAGTAACGACTGAAATAAAAATTGATATATTTTTCAATTGTCAACGTTATTAAAATTTTTTGTAATAAATTATTGATAAAGATCACACTTTTTCAGTCAAACTAATTTAAAGGAAAGTCAAGCATTTTTTATATTGAGGTTATGTCAAGGGTATGGTTCTTCTAAATTCATTTTATTTGCGTTAAAGAAATCTTAATTAACATAAATCTTTAGATACTTCAATTTCCTGCTCCAATTATTAGTCAACTTATCCCACAATATTTCTTATATCCTACAACACTCAATAAACATGAATATTTTTATTTTTACCTACCACACAATAAGAAAATTTTGCACAAAAAAATAGTGAAGAATATTATTTTTCCTTGGCTAGTGACAAACTAAGTCATTAGATGTTGCACAACATTTAAATCTTCTAAAGAATTTACACCTCTCGACTGTAGCGCCTCTTCTTTTGGGCAGCTTACAAAATTTTTTTGTTTTTTAATTTGAAGACAATTTTTCTCCTAAGACCGGAATTGTTAAATAATCATAACCTATTTCGTAGTCTTGTGTGTCACTTATAAATATTGAATTGAAAAAAGAAAATTAATTGAAATATTTAGAAAAAAATGGAGGATTTTGTGGAAATAATTTTAATTTGTTTAGAGTGGTTGAATTTAATAAGACTTTATGCGACTTTGAGCAAGGAAGTATTTCGTCGATGGTGGGTTAGACCTCATATCAAAACTCATATGAGAGATTTGTTTGGAGCATGCGATGCTGTTTTTGAATATTTTTTAATCAATGATCATGAACATTTTCAAAAAATGGTCCGCATGAGTGTTGAACAATTTGAAGAGCTACATAATTTAATTCAACACCGACTTCAAAAGAGAAGTCTACGACAACCATTGTCAACAAGACTTCGGTTAGCAGTAACATTAAAGTAAGTAGTTTTAATGTAAAAATGATGAATTTACTTAGTGTTTTAACTCGCAGTTGTGATATCGGTTAGTTAATAAGTAATTGAACCATTCAAAAATTTGTTTATTGAAATTTCTTTAATTTATCAAAACAAGTTACTTTTGGGAAAGTTATCATTTTTGAAATAAGCTCAAAACAAAAACTTGTTTCTTTATTTACAATTGAATAGCCTATTACGAAATGGGTTTAACTTTTTTTTGAAAGATATTTGAATAATTAAAAATTCTAAATCTTAGAACATTCAATGTTCTTTCATTAACGTTTTTTCATTACCGAAAGAAAAACTTCGTTCGATGTTATTCCAGTAAAATAAATCATTTTGAGTAATACAGAATAAAATTTCTTTTATAAAACCTCTTCTCAATCATATCTGTTCTGAAAAATTAATTTTTTATGTCTCTCAAACTCAAGAAAACTGACAGTAAATATAGATCCCACTTTGAAATCCACTATTTTTTTTAAAAAAGTCATTTCAACTTAGAATAGAAGAAACTTTTTTTGTTTTTATGTCGTTTCGAAAAGAGTTACAAATTCAGAATTTTGTCATGTTTTTTATACTACAAAAATTGTGTTAAAACAATAAAGGCTATAATAAATAAAAACAAATAAATAAATAAACTATTAAAATTTCCAAATCCTCGAATTTATCCAAGTGTAAGCTATTCAAGATCTTGAAATTTGAAATTAATCTCCATTTCAATCAAAGAACTGTTATTAATTTTTATTGCTTATTTGTGATTAGCGTATTTAAATTTACGACACATAGTGCATTTATTTACATTATAATAAAATTTAAAAATGTGATCAAGCATAATAATGTTTAATTATTTCAGTATTCTAGCTCACGGTGACACTTTTTACAGCATAAGTAACTTTTTCCGAATTGGCTTATCCACCACATACAGCATAATTTCAGAAGTATGCCCAATTATTTGGGAAAGTCTGCAACCTTTGTATTTGAAAGGAAATTTAGGTGTTGATGACTGGATAGTGAATTCACAAGGATACCGAGTGAAGTGGGAGCTGCCACTCTGTATCGGAGCTATAGATGGGAAAGAAATTTCTATAAAGGCGCCAGTAAATTCAGGCACACTTTTCTTCAACTACAAGAAGTTTTTTAGCTTCAAATTGTTGGCGATGTGTGATGCTTTTTGTCGTTTCTCTTGGGTCGACATTGGCGATTACGGCAAGTACATGCAAAAGATTTCTCATCTATCAAACGTGATAATATATCAAAGAATTTTCTATTTTTAACATCTGACAGATAAAAAAACTTCGACATCAGCTCTGTTTCTGAATGATAAAATTAAACTAATAACTTCCTTATTTTTCATTATAGGTAGTGTAAGCGATGTCTCGGCATTTCAACATACGGAATTTTATCGGCGATTAGAAAATAATATAGCCAATATACCAAATCCTGTGAACTTACCAAATTCAAATATTATGTCATCCTATTTCATAGTTGGAGATGGTATCTTCACATTAAGACCATATATGATGGTACCATATAAGAGGAATCGACCTCTTACGCCATTACAAAAATTATTCAATTATCGGTAATTTCTCCCTTAGACATGACATTTTGTATCTTTATAAAAAAATGATCTAATTTATAATATTGGGAAAAATTATTATTTAGAATCAGCACAGTGGTCTTATATTCATTCAAAATTTTTTATTGTAGCAACAAAATATGATTTTATTATAATATTTTACTTAAGGAAAGTGAAAAATGAGTTAAAATATGTGATAGCATATTGACATCCTTTCATTCTGCAAGGAATGTTTTTCAATTATTTATATTAAGTGAAATAAATAGAAATTTAACAAATGTTTCTCAGCTTAGAGTTTCTAAATTTTAGTGTTTTCATTATATTCAAATATAATTTTTGCTTTTTTGTAGGTATCCTAAAAAATGTTAAGGAATTTGAAAAAGAAATTATAACTTACAAATTTTTTCATTGTGATTAACGTTAATTTTTGTTTTCTTCCTACCTGATCGCTTTAATTTATTCATAAAATATATTTTATTATTTTCAATGACGGTTATATGAAAAATGAAATAGAAAATTTGTTTTAAGTTACTGTTGCTCGAAAACTTAAAATTTGAACTCAAACAATTTCTTATGTGAAATAAGTGGAAGAAAAGTTGTGTTTGATAATAATTTAATCTATTCAAATAATATGTATACACAATGTTTTAAAAAAAAAAAATTTGAAGTTATGCACGTAGATATAACATCCACAAAATGTTGCTTCAGCTCACAAACTTGTCTACGTATAATATGTGCAACTTTACTGTTCGTTTGGGATATATTTATATTCTTTAGAACAACATTTTTATATAAAACATATTTCATATGAACACGAAATGCATTAACACTAATAATTTTATGCATGAATTTAGAGGATCTGTAATTTTTTTTATTTTTAAGATTTAACTTGTAAAAATAATATAACTTCTCACTGTTTATTAATGTTATGTACCTTTAAGATATTTAAATATAACATTTACAGCTAAGATTTTTTCATCACGAATTTTTTATTGTCTTATTTTTCAGACAGATTAATAAATGAAAAAAGTCCTTTCGAATTTCGACTTATTGATTCTTCAAATTGAAGAATATGATTTTTATGAATGATATGTTAAGAAACACAAGTACATAGATGTTGAACACATTACTGGAAAATATGTTACAATTTTTTACCATTTGTTACTCTGATATTTATCTAATAATTGAAATCTTTTTATCAATCTGTCGTAATTAAATACAATTATCACAGCATAGATTTCTCTATCACGAATTCTGCCTTTTTTACATTTCCCACAAACTTATTAGGAAAATACTACTTTTTCAGTCTTCAATTTTAAATACTTGTCATTTAAAAGTTACTAGTTTTTTCAAAGACTATACAAAAATATTACTTGTTGAACACATTAAAACAATCTCTTTTAGTAATAATTAATAATAAATATTAAAGAATGTTAAAAACAAAATAAACGTTTAAAGGATGAACAATTAGAAATTGCGGTACTATTCCCGAATCAATTTTTCCATTTCGTCCAGCATTAAAGGAAATAATTCTCTTTGTTGATTATCCGAAAGAGAAATCCAATCTGCTTCCAAGAGCTGCAGAAAACCGTCTGTAGGCACTGTTCCTGGTTTATGCTGATGTGATTGTTTAGAATTTTCGTAAAGTTTCTTTTTTGCAATTTCTTTTTTCAAATCAATTAAACCAGAACATTTGGAAGCCATTGTCTCAATTTTCTTAGAACAATTCATTATTGCGTCTTGGACCTTTTCATTTTTATTTTTATTTTTCAATTTCTTCACAGCAAATTTATCATACTTTGGTACAATTAATTTTTTCTTCTTTACAGTGATGTCAGCTTCATCTGATATCTGTATTCTTTTTTTTGAAGTACATCTCTCTTTTACAGTCACGGTTGGAAGATTGCGCTTGACTTTTCTGAAAATTGACATTGTTTCAGATGGTGTACTTGCTTTCTTAGGGTCTCCAATAACATTTTGAAAGAGTTTTGAACATTCGGCGACAGGCTTATCAATAAAAGACGCTTTTGGTAAAATGCACGAAGAACTTCTTTGATCTTTCATTAAAATATCATTGCTGCAGCTGTTTTGTGAAATATGTTGAGAAAACCTTTCCGTTAAATTATTTTCAAAAATTGTTTCATTTCTAACTTTGACTGTTGAACAATTTTGTGAAGTGTCGAAAGAACTATCTGTAGAAGAAAATACAGGCTGCTTCAAAACCATTTGGGGAACAAGATCTTTTGAAACTGCAGTAGAAGAAGTTCCTTGTTCATTTGAAATGTCGTTCCTTGATGTGACTTCATTTTCGTTAAGAAATTGTTTCTCGGGTGAGAAATCTGTCTGGTTACAATTTTTGTTTTCAAAAGCATTCAAATCTTCATTAATTGGAATGTTCAACAGATTGCCATTATCACTATGAACGTCAGCATTAGTCTCCTCGGAAACACTTTCTTTATTTTGAAGAAACGGTATTTGCACCATTTGCAATTGCGAATAATTGTGTCCTAGAAAAGAAATCAATTAAAACTTCTTCTTCAAAGTTTGTATTATAATTTATTAATAATTGTGCAATATGGAATGGCGAATAATGTTTTAAATTATACTTCAACATAAGAAATTTTATAAAGACAAAGGAGTATATATTTTCACTAATCAAAGTAATCACATGAAAATTTAGCGAATTATTTAATATTCAATAATTTATTTCTAAAAAAATATTAAACTCAATATAGAACAAAATATTCTATAATGTTTAGGAAACATTATCCTGGAATACACAGTCAATGTTGAAATGTTATTTTATAATTAAATTGGGATTGCAGTTAATCTTTTCTAAAACTGTGTTTTTAAGTCTGTAAAAAATCACTATTCAACATTTAAGAAATTAATTCATATACAATTTTGAAAGCATTATGGTGTAATTGATAAAACAATAATTATTAATAAATAAAAGAAATAAAAAACTAATGAGAATTGCCAACCTTCGTTAGAGACTTGTGTGGAAGTTGAAGCGGTCATATTTGGTGCTGCAGATAATGTAGAGGTAGAAGGAGCAGAAGTACACTTCAATTTGCTGTCACTTGAAAAAATTGAATAAGTTTTTTAAGGTTTTCTAAAAGTTATCATTCCTTTAACATAATATATATAAAATTTTATTTAAGTTTTTATTGCTCTTTTTGTATCAAGAAATATTGGGATCTTTATTTTAGAAAAACTATGTACAGTATGCAAATAAATACTACATATATTTAAAAAAAATTTTATTTATGGTAAAATATTTTTTAAGTGTTAACAGAACACGTTATTTTATTTTTTAATACCTTATCCTAGAAAATGTGTAGATTCTGTTAAAATTCACTGTACAAATGTTGTACAATTTTTTTTTCTAATCCCAAACAAGATAAAATTTAGTTAAATAGGGAATCAATTTTGAATTTCAAAACTTTTCAGGTGTTTTCGACAAAAATAGTAAAATCAAGTATTTGTATCTTACCTCTTATGTGATATAAATGGTTTTAAAAAAGCATGTTTCCGTAAAGATTCTATTTTGGATTTAATAGTTTATCATTCCGCACGAATGTATCCCTCAAACATTTCCAGCGAAGCTTGGATCCATCTGAAATATCTCATTTTTTGAACATTTTCTACTTACATTAACATGCTATTAATAATTATACAAGACATTGTAATAAAAAAAAACAAGAGTTTCATTTTAATTTTTATGCAAATCTGATACCCGTACAAATAAATGCACAAACTGAATTATTTGCAATAAATAAATTCACTCACTTATTTGAACATTGATTCCTTGATTCCTTAACGTCTGATCTATTTCATTCCACATATTATCCTTGTCCTTGTCTGATACAAAACTTCCATAGCTTTTATTAAAAATCCACGGATTTAATTCGACTATCTCGATTAATTTTTTGTTAAACAGATCATTATTATCCTTTAAAGACATTGTTCAATGCATTTAAGTCACTGAGAAGAAAATAATCTATAGCACGATTGACACTACGATGCAAACGATCGAGTTCGATGCCGTCGATACGCAAGTACAGAGACGTCTCGTAATTTTCTCAGGAGAAAAAATGTCTTCAAATTGAAAAACAAAAAAATTTTGTAAGGTGCCCAAAAGAAGAGGCGCTACAGTCGAGAGGTGTAAATTCTTTAGAAGATTTAAATGTTGTGCAACATCTAATGACTTAGTTTGTCACTAGCCAAGGAAAAAATAATATTCTTCACTATTTTTTTGTGCAAAATTTTCTTATTGTGTAGTAGGTAAAAATAGAAATATTCATGTTTATTGAGTGTTGTAGGATATAAGAAATATTGTGGGATAAGTTGACTAATAATTGGAGCAGGAAATTGAAGTATCTAAAGATTTATGTTAATTAAGATTTCTTTAACGCAAATAAAATGAATTTAGAAGAACCATACCCTTGACATAACCTCAATATAAAAAATGAAACTAATGTGACGAAACTTCGCGAGTCTTTAAATATTTTTGAAAAGAGCGAAAGTCAGGGTTCGGCTCGCGATAGCCGACACAATAAATTGAGCAGAGATTCCACAATCCAATAAAAAAGGGGCAATCCAACCTGCGACGTAGTTCGATGAGCAGTTGCGAATCGAGACGAGCCACACAGATGAGTAGAGATTGATCAAACTTACCAAGATCGCAGATTGTTGGATCGCTCCTTTTTTATTGGATTGTGAAATCTCTGCTCAATTTATTGTGTCGGCTATCGCGAGCCGAACCATGACTTTCGCTCTTTTCAAAAATATTTAAAGACTCGCGAAGTTTCGTCACATTTTTGGCGCCCAACGTGGGGCAGGTTTTTTTAGTTTCAAGATTTTGCCTTTTCAGCTATAATTGTGTTTTTGTCACATTTTTACGCCCGGATTGACATGTTCTGTTATTCTGAAATAATCTGTCCTACAATTCATAAATTAAAAAAAAAAAATTTTCGTTTTCCTTTAACGTGTTCTCATTGGAAGGTTTCATCGACGCCGTCAAAATGGCGTGTCACATGGATTTTTCCATATAGAGAATCGCTTTCTTGTGTTTCTAACGCGATAAAATGGCGATATTATAATGCTAAAAATTTTCCTTTCTCTCTCGGAAATTTTTTCTTATTTTCTATCGCGTTCATACAAACACAAGACTTTGAGCGAATTTTCCATACATCCAATGCGCTAAATTTTTATAATTTATATAGTTAAAAAACACATGCTCGCTTCTCTCTCACTACACCGATTTTAAAAAAAGCGTATATAAAATTTTTGCGAAAATTTTCTATATTATGTTCTGCGCATTTATTCTAATAATTTAAACATTTGTATTTTTTAAGCACCACGAGGGATATCTACGTGTAAATCTTTGAAAATTTTCCATTTGAAATAATATTCCAAGCATATTAATTTTTATTTTATTTCTGAAATCGACGATACAAAACGTTATCTTTTTCTTGTTCGCTCGATGTAAACATCCCGAGCCTTTCAAAAAAAGTAAACATGCTATTTTGCTAAATCTCAGCTTTTCGAAATCATTAATTATTCTCACTCTTAAATACTTCAAATCAAATTATTTTGAAATTTATTTTCCAAAAAATGGAACAAAATTTTTGCAAACAATTTTAGAAAACTCTAATAAACAATCTACTTAGTTAGCAAAACTCGGAAATTTGTTAAAATTAAAAATCGAACACTTGCACAAAAAAATTTTTGATTTGAATTACAATTAAGTTAAAATTTAATAGAAATCTTTACGCACGAAATTTCCACCTTGAAAAGAAAATTGCGCAAATAAAAACGCGCAATTGGGATAGGAAATCCTCGAGTAGCCCAGTGAACGGCCTTAGTCATCGTTACACCAGCAACCTCGCACCCCTCCCTCCCACCCTTTCTTCGAGTTCAGTAGAGGTAACACCCTCCAGCGGCTTACCAAATATGGGTTTGAAATTTAGAATTAAGAAATGCAGAACAATGACGCTAAATTGTTTTAATCTACAGCCCGCGCTGATTCAAACAATTTTTTTTAGTCTTTCACACTCAGTTCGCCTAGTCAATCAAGTCTGGATTATTTTTGCTCACTCAGCTCCACTTCATCGCAGAAGAGGGAAGAGAGACATCAATTGCCAATGCGTACAAATCGCGAAAGCAACGATGAAAAACATTATCCAGATAATTATCACAAGCGACTAACACCTAATGACGAGCATCATAATCGCCCGCGGTGTACTAGTAACAAAGACGGTCGGTATAGTAAATAAATTAATCATAGTAAACAAATTAATTATCAGCGGAAAAATTATAATTTTCAATTAAATAAAAATAAATTCAACTTTCGCAAAAAGTATCACAAAAAAAAATTATTGCATTAAAAATTGTTTTCTAAGTCATCATCTGCCATACGCAACGCAGAATCCGTACGTAAATGCACGTGATGCACCTGACAATTATAGAAGCGCTCAATTATCAAAAAAGAGCGATAAATCAGAATGCATTAATTGTGTTTTCAAAATAAAAATATTACAACTAATTCGAAAAATTCCTAAAATTTAAAAATAAACAAATATATCTACTTTGAAATAAAAATAATACCGCGATTTAAATAATAAAACGTGCTATTCCACGTGTAGCAATCGTTTTGCTAAGGATTGAAGGTGATTTCCCAACCTGCTGTAACGCACAATCAAGCGTCTGGCTAGCAGGGACCTCACGAGTAATTCCTAAGGCTGACGCTAAGAAGCGAAAGTGATTCTCTCGAATTGCTTTGACACCTGATGTGTCTGGCCGGTAGAGATTCACTAATACCTCCAATAGCGGACACCTAGGAACGAAGGTGCCTCCCTCAAATTGCTTTGACAATTGATTAACCGTTTGGCAATGGAGATTTCACAAGTAAATCCAAAAACGAAGACGAACATTGCCTTTACCTGCACGGAGAGAAAGAAAAGTAAGCGGCTCTACCTGTCGGTAGAGCGGTTGCGTTAAATGCGAAACAGCCGTTCAACTTGAGGTTAAGCACGCTGCTTACTCTCGAGGGGAGAACGGTTCTCCTTTTTGGGGAAAGCGGGTACACTTTTTGGAAAGTAAGCGGCTCTATTTGTGTGGAGAAGAGAACCGATACTCCTTAAAAAGTAGAACCGTTCGACGTTTGCGGCGCTACTGCTGTGCTTTATAAAGGGAAAACAGCGCTCTCTTGCCAAATCAAACGGCTCACTTTTTTTTCTCTCCGTGTGGAGACCGAGACAGTGTATTTAGACTCTAGCATAGGGCTCCCCTCCGCTACGCTGAACTATCACGTATCGTAGGCCCAGCTTACCTTGCTTGCGCCGCTGACTATAGCAAAGCCGACTACTTGCGAATCTGCAACAGCTGGCAAGTCTATAGTCAAAGTACTCAAAAGGCTCGCATTGCCTTAATGTCAATTTCGGAGTTCGATTATTATACGCGTCGATTAAATAAACAATAAAGAATATTTGAAATTAATTAAATCGTGATCAATGAATATTATCTTTACAATACACAAAAAAAATTTTGTTTCATTTCTTACGCGAAATTATTGAGTTGAATTTTTTGAAAAAGCTGATATGAAGTAAAATTAAAAATAAATAAAAAAAATTACATTTCTTTTATTTTGACACTAAAAACAAATTTATTTCATTTGGAAGGTTAAAAAAAAATACCTTTTCCAATTAAGAATAGTTGATTTCCTTATTTTGATTTCAGCTAACGCGCTAATTAATTATTTCTTATTATCTTTTGCAAATTTACGCCTATTACATAACAATGAAAAATTGTGTAATGTTAATACGAAACCGTGTCTAAATTTTTAATTAAAATTTAAAGTTAAAATTAAATTCAATTTTATAAACATCGACAATTAGGTATTATGCAAATAACTGTAAATCAACTACCAAGAGGAGCAACGCTTGGAACTACTTCTCCGTTTTTTTGAGGTGACTCAAAATATGGACATTTTTGCCGGCTACTTTACCTCCGAACTTAGCTTCTTGGAAACCAAGGTCATGCGCATTTTCTCATCACCTGATTCCGAAAGTCTACAATTATTTTATTATTTATTCACGCACCACTATATCGCAATTCAATCAAGCCGTCCGACCAAATGTCCAAGACCCGAGATGAATTTAAAGATATTAGCGAAACTATATATAAATTTTTACAATGATTACCAACACTACAACGCATACAAGTACTACTACAAGTACAATCTCAATGTGTGAACACGCGCCAATCGCTTCTCACACCAAAAAAAACGACAATGGTTTACCGCGAATGCATTTACATCGCACAAACCATGATTCTGAAGTCAGAAGGATGTCTCAACATCAACATCATTGCTGATCACTTGCTTTTTCCTGACACCTATGTTTTCGTTGCCATGGACCGACAAAAAAAAACTTGCTGTCGTTTCCAAGTTTCAAGAATGCCAACCATTTGAGTGAGCAGAAAATCTAGTCTCCGCACTATTGGAGCATCGAAGGATGACATGGGAGGATCATTAGGAAGATCAAGTTAAAGCGCATGATCTGGTTGATAAGAAGTTAACAAAATTCCCAAAGAAAAAGATGACTTCTGCAACAACGCCGATGACATTCATTTGCTTACTCGCAAATACTCAATTCGCTAAGTGAATCACCAGGACTTCAAACATCACGTTCGTTTATTATCGTTTTGTAATACTCCGCATCACAACAAAAAAATTTTTTATAGAAATTTTCTTTTCAATACAAAAATATTTTCTTTCGTCATTTTCACAATGTTTATTCTAATAGCATTCGCGCCGATATTACAAACGTTAATTATTTAAGCGATTTAAAAGAAATGCGTTTATTATTATTATATCGAATATCAATTAAAAATTATCATTTAAAAATGAGCAGTTGCGAGCCATCATTCATTAAAACATTTTAATTTTTATTATTTGATATACTTAACGATTATTTAATATTTTCTATTTAAATTTCATTTAGAAAAATACTTAATTATTGAGACGAGTGAGTACCAGGTGAAATTGTTGAGTCAAATGGGAACGATTGATCGAACCTAGACAAACGACCGGTAACGGCAATTTAAGAAGGGGGAATTGTAACGATCCAAATCGTTTTCCTTATTTTTATAAATATGCCGTTCTCGTAGTTTCTCTGTCTTACAACTTATCGCGCCCAGCGATAGCCCATAAGGTACCGCAACCTTCGGTAATTAACCGAATTATATATTCGGGTGTCATCGGGCCACACACGAAACGTGTTATGGACTACGATGACGATCTCAAGCGATTCTCTCATCAGAGAGAAGCGAGACTTCAAACCGCGATTTTCCGCGCGTAATCGATGCGCTGCGTCGCATCCTTGTTATATAATCCTCTGTGTATAATTTAAGTTTATTCTTTAATTAAATGTTTTTTTATTGCTAATCTTATTGTTTTCTTGTGTTGTGCGCCTTCTTCATAATAGGATTATTTTTCGTCTTATCAGCGATCCAACAATCTGCGATCTTAATAAGTTTGATCAATCTCTACTCATCTGTGTGGCTCGTCTCGATTCGTAACTGCTCATCGAACTACGTCGCAGGTTGGATTGCCCCCTTTTTTATTGGATTGTGGAATCTCTGCTCAATTTATTGTGTCGGCTATCGCGAGCCGAACCCTGACTTTCGCTCTTTTCAAAAATATTTAAAGACTCGCGAAGTTTCGTCACACTAATTAACCTCAATTTAACTTTTCTTTAAATTAGTTTGACTGAAAAAGTATGATCATTATCAATACTTTATTACAAAAAATTTGAATAACGTTGATCAAAATTTTTTTTATGAAATTTCAACTTTTGGCTACAAAAAATTTGTAAATTTAAAAAAATTTTTTTTAAAACATTTCGCTTATTGATGTTTGTAAATACTTAAGCATACAATATTAAGAGGAAAATTAACCTCCATAAAATTTTTTTCGAAAATATGTTATTTTAAAAATAAATTCAAGATTTTTTACAGTTAGCAAAATTACAATTACATAAAGTGAATATTAAAATTTTTGACAATTGAAAAATATATCAATTTTTATTTCAGTCGTTACTTTGAATTTAAAAATTATGGATGACACGGATGAAACGAGTATATTAATAATATTGGTGTCAAAGCAACCAATATTATATGATAAGTCATTAAATGATTTTAAAGATATTTACAAAAAAAAGATGCTTGGAACAATATAGCATCAGAAATGTGTATTGAACTCGAAAAAGAAATTTCAGGTAAACTTTATACTTTCAACATTGATTTACTTATGTTTATTAGAGTTCAAATTTTCATAAAATAATTAATAACTAAGTTATAAAGTATAATCTAACCTTCATTGCATTAAAGATAACATAGATATAGCTTTTCATTATAATAATTCTAGTTTCAGACATTATGGCAAGATGGTCAACATTGAAAAAAAATTCACAGAAGAGCGAAAGAAAATTAGAGAGTATGAGCAATCGGGATCAGCTGCGAAAGAAAAATTCTCCGCTTGGAAATATTATGATGAAATGCAGTTCATTGAACAAAATACAAAACACATGGCGTAAATAAATAGACTTTTGATATAACCATACATTTTAATATGTATATTTTTATAATCAAGCACAAAATAACAAGAAAAAGTTAAAAAATTCAATTTTTAACTAGTGAATTTTCAAGCATTTTTTATTTACTGTCTTTTGTCAAAAACCTCTTTTTAAAAGAAATATTTTTAACCCCTCTTTTCCAAAAAATAAATTTAATTTTTCAATTTTTGAAAAAAAGTTCATATTTTTTCAATTTTAAAAATTGCTTCTATCAAAAAGATGACATTTTTTCTCATAAAATGTGTAAGAATAAAAATGGGTTAAATTGCTCCACAAGGTATAAACTGGAATCTCTCTTTTCAAATTATCAACTTTTAAATAGGGAATAATTGACATTTTTAAAGTGCGACCAAAATTTAACAGATATAGGTATTGGAAGAAATAAATTTTATTCAGTTAGCGGCTTTGAATGAAATTTTAAAAAAATGATGTTTTTTCGATACGTGCATATCGAGATAACAATTACTCCGCAAAAATTATCAATTATTTGATTTTTTGATATTTGTATAGATGGAGTATAGAATGTGCTGTTTTTAAAACTAAATTGACTTCCATAGTTTCATTTTTCTTGTATTATTTTATTGTTGAGTAAAGATTTTTAATTAAAGTTTTAAAAATAAATTTTGTTTACATAAAATAAATACAGTAGAGACTCCATTATCCGGACCCCTATTATCCGGAAATTCGATTATCCGGGCAAATTTCAAATTTTTTTTCTTTTTTTATTATAAAGTTTCAACCGGGTGAGCTATCTGGAAAGTGATCTTGATGAAGGTGATTACAATTTTTTTCAAATGAAATTATCTTTATCAAGTGCATAATTCTATGATAGAAATTGTTCAACTTATTTATAAAATAATGATAAAATTTTTAGAAGAGATTATTAATTTTACAACACAGACTTATGAGTTTAAAAAAAAAGTTATTTCGAAAATTTAAATAATGAGGAAATGTTTTTGATTTATAAATAAAATTTTTTGTACATCTCTCATTGTTTTAAAATTTATTATTAAAATAAATAACTTTAATGAACTTTTAGACATCTACATAGATAGTGACGAAGAAGATTATCCAAATTCTGAAGTATCTGAAATACTTCGTCATAGTTCTTCAATAACGAACAATTACATGCTGGTTATTCGTGCTGAATGGCTGAAAATTCCGGAGAAGAAAAGGAAGGAAGCCTACTTCAGATTAAAAAAATGATTGATGAAAAGAAAGAAGGTCGCTAAATATTGTATTCATACTTTTTGTTTAATTTGCATTCAATAAAAGAAAAAACTGCTGCCATATTGTAGCTTTTATTACGACTTATCATGTTATGAACCTGATTTCCTGCTGATACAGATAACAAAACATTGATAATTAGTTATAGGTTTCATGTACTCTTTGAAGTAAAAATTTTTTCAAAAAAATTTAGGATTCCATTCAGAATTTGTGGCAAGTTAAATTGACAGTTTTACATCCTTTGGAATTATTTCTGTGATTTGTAAAGTAATTCATTTGTAAAGTTTGTAAAGTAAATTTGTAAAGTAAATTTGTAAAGTGCATGTAAAGTAATTCATAACAATAATTTGTGATCATTTAAAAGTAAATTATTTTTAGCTTTTTCATTTTCTTTCGATTTATAATAAATAGTGCAAAATGTAATTGACTTACATATTTGTGCTATAATATTTGACGTATGTTGATCATATTTAAAACTTTAGATTGCAATTATATATATCGAATGCATTGTCATTCGAAAAAGAAATGACATGAACATGAGAAGACGATTTGCCCTTATAAGATTTTAAATAAAAATATAATCTTAATAATGTCATATAATATACAATATTTTCTAACTTATTCTGACAACGTTATCTAAAAAAAATGAAGTTTCTCGAAAACTGGTATTAACTGCTTTAAATTATTCAAAACAAACTACTTTTTTTAGTTATTTTTTAAAATAATTATTACATATTTCTCCTCAATTTTTAAATCAAAAAATTTTTGAGCAGTTATTTTGATAAAAATTATTTTCAATTAATTCAAATTTTTAAGTAAAATCAAAGCACATTTTAATTGAAAACAAATTATACTTTTATAATAATTGTAATTATCATCTTAAAAAAGGTCTTAATTCAATAACGATATTGATACAAAAAATGTGTTGAAACTCATTATTTTCTAATTTCCGCAGACACGAAAAAGAGATCACGAAATAGGTTAGGATTATTCAACAGTTGGCAACACCACTTCATGACGTCATACCAAGCGCGCTGCGTCTGCGTTCACTTTGCGTTTCACCCATTGTGGAATGGACCTTAAACGAAGTCCAATTCACGTAGACCCTTCCGTCCTTTAGCAATCTATCCCGCCAATTTAATGGCAACTGCACAACCACGATACCAAGCTTCGCTCCATCCTTACTAAACCGCCTCACGATTCTCGCCCGTTTCTTAAACTCAGCCAAACTGATTAGATCTTTCACGCTCTTCTCGTGCACATTACCCAAAAGTTCAGCCTCCGACATTTCGTTCGGAACATCAAACACCAAGATTCGAGGGTCCATGGTCTTAGGCTTGTCAACCTTTAGACCTGCCTGTCCGAAGTTTGGACAGGTCGAGAGGACTCCCCTGTCACGATCTGTCGCCATCTCAACAATTACTCCATCCTTTGCTGGTCGAACCTTCTTTACACACACATCTACCTCATCCACAATCGCTTCATTCATACGTCTCTTGACTTCTCTGGTCGTCAGATCCTCGTTAGCTCCCCTCACAATTACTGCGAAACTCTTCAAACCGAAGAGTTTCGCAGTAATTGTAAACCACTCATGCTCTTCCCAACGCTCGCAACATTCACGTTATCACACTCTTTCACCTTATCCGCTATTTCACGCATCACACTCACACCATCAGAAACTTTACCTACACATTCCTCTATCCTCTCTCTTTCAAACAACTTACCTCGCAACATTGCATTCTCCATTGAAACTTTTCGCACCAATTCCTCGAGTTTTCTCACCTCCTTCATAATAACACTCGATTCCTTGCGACCCACATTCTCACAATCATCCAACACTTCACTAACATCATTCACTATCTTATTCGCCTCATTCATGACACTCACTACATCAACAACATTCTCACACGCACTTCCACTCACTTCATCCACATCCATTCCCTCTTCCACAGGTACTTTACCCTTCTGCTTCTTCACCTTCGGCTCCTTCTCGTCGATCTCCTCCTGATCCCGCTTCTTCTCGTTCCGCTGCTTGTCCCTCTTCCTCTCGTTCTGGTCCTCGATCCGCTGCCTCTCGTCCTCGATCCGCTCCTGCTCAATACGCTCCTTTTGTTTCTTTTCCATTCGCTCCTTCTCTTTCCGTTCACTCTCAGCACGCTCCCTTTTTATTCTCTCACTCTCTAATTTCTCCTGCTCTTTCGCATCGATTTTCTTTCTTAACTCTCTCTTCGCTCTGGCAGCAGCCTTCTTCTTATCAGAAGTCAGCTTCTGCCACCCTTCGCCTTCACTTGATTCGCAGTCTTTCCCACTCGCAACCGTTTTCTTCTCATCTTTCTTCCGAATGGGAGAGCGAGAGTGTGATCTTCCACCAGAGGAAGAAACACTGTCACTCTCCCAGACCACATCTTCCCGCGACGGGCAGACACATACTCTCCTGTAACAAACACCACACCCATTACCACCACCCATTTTGCTTTCCGAGGCTTTTTTATTAGTTTGCATCATCTGGTCCGTACCCCCCACCCACCAGGCAGTGTTGAAATGCCGACAGACAATATGCACCACTGATCCGGCTTAAAAAAATAAAAATAAAATAAATGAAGATGAATGAAATGAAATGAAGATGAAAAGCCGAACCCGCAACACACACCATCTACCGACCACCACCCTTAAGTGGGGGAAGCAAAAATTCATACATTTTAGTTTTAAATACACAGCATTCGTACTTAAGATTGGTACCCCCAACCATACATCCCATCACCGCACGGCTCAAGCTTAGGATTAGCCTTATAGAGGGCTCTCGTTCTCGTAGCCAGGCGATAAAGCCAAGCCCCAGCCATGCATCCTCTGTACTCTTACCTTTCATAAAACCATACTGACATTCATTCCATTTACCTTCCATGCATCTTAACAATCTCTCAACCATCATGCGCTCCAAGATCTTACCCAGACCACTCAACATACTGATAGGTCTGTATGATTCCGGGTCCGATCTTGGCTTACTTCCATTCTTCAACAACGCAACCACTCTAGCTTTCTTCCACTCCCTGGGAAAGACACCCTCATCCAAACAAGAATCATACATCCCTTTCATAAACTGAGGCACTGCATTATATACATGCCTCAGCATCACATTCGTCAACCCATCATACCCTGGTGCCTTCCCCAGTTTTATCTTTCTCACCGCACTTTCAAGCTCATCCACTCCAAATCCATTCATTACATTCTCCCCAACCAAGGGATCAGGCGCCCCATCGCCACCTTCAATGTCGACAGGACCCCCAACCACTGGTGAGAAGAAATCATTCATCAACATATTCGCACTCTCTACCCATGTTCTCGTAAACCTTCCATTCCTTTTCAACCCAGCCAAACCATACCTATCAAGCTTACCCATACATAGCTTATACACATGGTTCCAGGGATTCCTGGAACCTTCCTTACACACATACTCCCGCCAATCATTCTCTTTTGCATCCTTCATCATTTTCTTATACTCTCTCGCACAATTCTTCCATTCATTCCATTTACTCCTATCCAAATCACCCGTTCTTCTTCTTTCATTCTGGTAACTCTTTCTCATTCTTCTTACATCCTTCCTCTTTTGTTCTAAACTTTCATTCCACCACAATACTCGATTCCTTTCACGCCGACGTACTCTTTTTATACACTCATCATTTGCTTCCTCAATCCATTCATACATTTTCCTCATCTTATCCTCCGCTCCAAGCTCCGAGTACAAGTTATACCCGAAGCCAGAGGCAAAGGACTCAATGAGGATCTCATACTTACTCCAATTACACTCCTTGTCATTCCATTTTTTCAGCTCAATCACTTGCGTCTCATTCTCATTCTCACTCACATTCACAGTCATTTTTATTCTTATCACATTGTGATCACTCATACCTATATCATCCAGAACATCCCATTCAAACAAGCAATCACCTCCCTTGTAGAGGGACACGTCTATGTCGCTCTGTCCAGTCGGCCCACTAAATGAATAGATGGGCGACGGCTCGTTCAACACAGACACGTCCCTCCACAATATCCAATCAGTCAACCTTTCACCCCTATTCAAAGTTCGCCAACTCCGACCTAAAGTCTTACTGTGCCAAAGGTCGGAGGCGGCATTCGCATCCATACCAATCAACACACTCTTACCATCTACCATTCGCAACACACTATTCAAGTATTCAACACATTCATCCATTTCAACATTCGGCTTACAATACAAAGACACAACATACACCTCACCAATCGCACCTTTTATCCAAACACACACACCATCATCAAAAGCAACTTCATTCTTATGAACCATACATACATAATCAGAATCAAACACAGCAACACACGCTTTCCCAGACACACTCGCAAACACCCTAGGTCCCGCAGTTAAACCGCAAACCCTGCCAAAATTATTATAAGGCTCCTTAAGGAGACATACTTGGATGTGCTCCTCCATAACATATTGACTAATATCAATCATGGCCCCATACGCACCATTGCAGTTCAACTGCAGGACCTCTAACTTCATACCAATTCGTGCTGCGTCACTAGCCATTATTGACTCTTGTACGCAGGACATTTAATCTCCATACGTACTCCGGACAGTCCGGCGAAGTGGCTTTATGCCCCCTAGAGGGCAGCTTCTTCGCCTGACAGTTGGGGCAGTCGTCCGGGGCCTTACAGGCCGCACCAACATGTCCGGGCTTACCACACTTAAAACATTTACGCTCAACTTTACATTCGCTCAATCTATGACCATACCCATGGCATCCAAAACACATTGCCACTCTTTTAAACACTTTCACCCTAAAGGACATCCACCCTACATACACTCTTTCATCACTCACTAACTTATTCTTGCATACTAATGGCAGCTGCACAATTACATTCGCTACACCATCCACGTTTGAAACATTCTTTCCTATCCGACTCACAACTTTACACCTCATATCAAATTCATCCAACGCAATCACATTTTTCAAACTCTTTTCATACATACTTGTCAATAACTCACCATCAGTCATACGGTTCGGCACGTCGAAGATCAGGACCCGGGGATCCATGACCTTGGGTCTTTCGACCCGTAGTCCCGCCTCTCCGAAATTGGAACAGGACGCAAGGATTTCTCCGGTCCCGATCCGTCGCCGCCTCCACAATTACTCCCTCTTTCGCCGGTCTCACACGCTTCACTCTTACATCCACCCGGTAAGAAGCGAGGAATAAAAAAAAATTCAGATTTTCATTTCTTTTGAATAGGCGAATTTCCAAAATGATCCAATTCCCCGGTGAAGCAAGAAAAAGTATTAAAATCTATTCTTCTGAATTGACATACTAAAATATTTAAATGCGCATTGGAATGAATAGAAAAGTAAGAGAAATTAATAGTAATTTCTGTTCCTCAAAATGCGTCAGACAATATTCTAAAACGCGTATTCAAAAGAATAAGAGAATTGAAACAGCTAGAAGAAATTTCTATTTCTCTGAATGTATTTAAGATCAGTTTAAAACACGAATTAAAAGAAATAAAAGAGGTAAAACAAAAAGTCGAAGTTTCTTTTCACCTGAATTGACTTTATATCATTCTAAATTGCGTATTGAAAAATATAAGAGAAATAAAATAATTTTGTAGCCTTTTTTATTTCTCTGAATTGACATGACCCGATTCTAATGTGCATATTGATTGGAATAAGAAAAATTACAAAAATATTAGTAGTCATTTCTACTCACCTTTAATTGACATGGCAAGAAATTTAAACCGTCCTTAATTCGATCTACGGTTAAGTTCATAATGGACATTAATTAATTAAAAAATTAACAAATTAAGATTTTTTTACATTACTTACAAAAAATGTTTAACTTTGTATTGCTAAAATAATGAAATGATCATTGCCTAATAAAACAATTTTTATGAAACCTGATCCTAAATGCAGAGTACATACTTAAATATTACTGTACAATATAATAGGGAAAAAATTATTTACAATTTTATTTGTATTAAGCTTTTTATTACTATTTTTTTAAAAAAATCATATTTTTTCCTCGAAAACATCATGAAACATCTGAAACATAAGATAAATAATAAATTATTTTTGAATATGTTTAATAAATTACAATTTTTATTATTTAATTTAAAACAAGATACAAACTTACAATTTTTTAATAAAATTTAATTTTGGCAAAGTTTTATAAAAATTCTGAAAATAAGATATTTGAAAATTTTCAATTTTATTGTTTCAAGATAAATTTTTATAAACAAATAATTAAAATTTTTGAAATAATTAAAATTTATTTACGTTCTATTAAAAATAATTGAATTCTTTTAAAAAAATTTAATACTATTCTTTTCTTAATTAATTTATTTTCCAAATTTTCCATTAAAATTATTAAAAAACCATAATTTTCAAAAAATTTAAAGAAACACGTCAAAAGAATTTAATTATTCTTAAAAACTCTAATAAAAATGTTTGATGCTATTTATAGATTTTTTTATGTTCAAATTCAAAAAAATTTAAATTTCATGAGAAAAAACCGTAAATTTTGTTGAACGCAAATAGGGGAAACCATGAAAAAGTTTTATATTTTTAACTTATCAAAAGTATAAATTATGGACTTGAGTTCCTAAAACTCTATTAACACAGAAAGAATACTTTAACAAGCTTCGAAGCTTAATAAAAGACTAAGAAAAGTATGAAAAAGTATAATTTAAAAAAAAGTATTCCCAAAATTCAAAACAAGTATCAAAAAAGTATCATCTTCAAAAAGAAGCAAAATTAGTTATTTAAGTATGACGTTAAAATGTGTATTTTTTCTTGTCTAAAAGAATTAAAAGAAAACTTTCAGAGTAATACTTAATGAATTTTTATTTGACAGAATTTCTATTATACAACATCTTTTTTTACCCATCTGTATCTAAAATAATTCTATAATATTTAACCTATTTTTAATTTATAAAAATTCTCAATCGGAATTGTAATTAAAAATTCTCAAAAATTTAATTATTGTCTGAATTCAATTAAATATCTCCAATAACTCAAATTTACAAGAAGTTAATTAACAATTTCAAAAATCTTTGTTAGTTCAATTTTTTAAAAAAAAATTATCGATTAAAATTCTCTAAAATTCAATTATCGTCTGAACTTTGTAAAAAATCTTCATCAATTCAATTCTCTTAAAGATTTATTGCTTATTTCCTAAAATTTTAATTATTACTAAAATTTTTGTCTAAAATTATTCGCTAAATTAATTATTTTAATTATTTTAATCAAATTTTTCAAAAATTAAATTACTTGTAATATCTTTTATTTGAAAATTCTTCAAAAATCAATTACTGCTTAAAGCAGACTTTGAAAGTTTTTTTAAAAATTAAAAATAAATATGAATATTAAACGTTATTAAATCCATCGTCTAAATATACAAAAATCAAATTTTGAAGCGGATTACATTCAGTTATCATATGCAAAATAAATTGACAATAAAAAAAAAACTCGAAATACTTACTGAGATTTAGAAATTTTCAAATGCGACGGCTCTTTCGTACCTTCTTTGACCATCATGATCACCATCTTGGTCACTATTATCACCATCTTGGTGACTATCAACACCATCTTGGTGACCATTATCATCATTATCTTGTTGACCATTATTACTATTATTTAAAGGAAGGGTGTCGTCCGAAGTTAAAAGTGGGTCAACCAATGGGTCATCAACATCATGTATTGGGCTCTGAGCAGATCCCAACAATTGTTTCGAATTTATTTTGTCGGGTTCTGAAATCATACACATTTTGTTATTATAAATTTTCAAACAGTTCAAAGCCCCTTTTTCGAAAATTTAAACAAAAATTCAATAATTATTTATCAAAATTTTGCAAAATACCGAAAAGGGCGCGGGTCACAGAGCGTTTATTTTTATTTTCCAAAAAATCCCGACCAAAGACATTTTTTTTCAATGAGAATTTGATCACGAAACCACTATTTTTCCCGGATCTTAATTTTATTAACTTACTGTCATAAACACGTTTAATTTGTGCTATTTTTTTGTTATCAATGCGTTTGTTTGATCTGCTTCCAATTCTGCACTATTTTTTCTCAATATTCAACTCTTTTGTTAAAAAATATTTATAACAATCTGTAAATTTATAAAAAAAATTAAATAAAAGACTTCAATTAATAAGTTAAAATGTAGATATTGATTTTCAAAAATTCATTAACGAAATTTTGTTCATAATGAGACTTATGAAAAAAAACCGACTCGAGTTTCTTGCACACCCATAATTATTATTTATAATACATGTTGTTTTGTTTACAACTTTCAGTTTAGAAAATCAATTAATTATTTTATATAATTTACTTTCTTGACATAAACTCAATATTTAAAATTTCATACATTTTTTTTTTTTTTTTTTTTTTTTTTTTTTTTTTTTTATCCATGATAAACTTAGAAGGGGTTGTAAAAAAATTTTTTTTTTCAAAAATTAAAAAAAAAAACCCTTAAAATCGTCTTAAAATGGATTTTTAAGTGAAAATTAGTATATATATAATATATAATATATGTATATAATATATATATATATATAATAATATATATATATATATATATATAATATAATAAATATATAATAATATATAATATTATATATATATATATATATATATATATATATATATATATATATATATATATATATATTATATATATATATATATATATATATATATATATAATATATATATATATATATATATATATATATATATATATATATATATATATATATCCTTATTAATAAAATCAGATGTCTGTCTGTACATTGCTTAAAACTTAAAAATGTTAACATGATTAGTTATTATGGACATCAGAGATTCCAAAAATATTCTTAAAAAATTTAATGTATGTATGTATGTATGTCTGTCACAAAAACTTTGTACCCCAATCACACAAAAACATGTGAATCGATTTAAGTCCAACTTGGTAGGTTATTAGGTATTGACCCAAGGAAGGTTTATAAATTTACAGATTTAAAAAATATTAATTAGAACGGCAGATATTCAATTTTTTCAAAAAATTCAAAAAATCGAAAATTTCAAAATTTTTTATTTTTCATGGATTGCTTTTAAAGTTTCTATACTTGAGTATTACATGTTATTTAGTCACATTATAGCATAACTTAGCAAAAAATAAAGTCCTATAACTAATATGTAAGTATAAAAATGTTTTCAAAAAATCGAAAATTTCAAAATTTTACATTTCTTATGGATTGCTTTTAAACTTTCTATATTTGAGTTTTTACATGTTATTTTGTCACATTTTAGCATAATTTTGCAAAAAATACTATTCTACAACTAAGATATAAATATAAAAATATTTTCAAAAACTTCAAAAATGGAAAATTTCCAAATTTCGCAATTTTTAATGAATAGCTTTTAAACTTTCTAAAATTGAATATTATATGTTATTTAGTCAGATTTTATCATAATTTTGCAAAAAATACTATCCTACAAGAAATATAAAAATATTTTCAATATCAAAAAATCGATACTAATTACTATATGAAGTTTAATTCAGTAGTATTTTTGGAGTCTCTGATTAATATTTTGACGTCAAAATAGTGCAATTCAAAATTATTTATCAAATCAATCTAATATTTTCAAGAAGTTCAGAAATATTGAAAATGGAAATTTTTTATGATTAAAATGATTTTGCAGGATGTCAAGAATTGTAAGTCACCTGTGATACAATACAAGCATATTATGCCACTAGGCAAAAACTTATATGTTAAAACGTTTTTTCATTTTAACTCTAGATTTAACTTTAAGAGATGTTTTGAGCAATGTAAGGACAAAAGTTAACACGGTGTCTATTTTTGTTTAACAAAATTTCCTGCTTTGTCCAAATTTTTCACGGTTTATCTCTTTTTTGTCAAATTTAAATTTACTTGATTTTATCCATAAATAAATCTACAAATGGCTATAAAAATTTACATATTTTATGAAAATACTGTTTCTTAAGTTCATAATTATAAATATAGATTATATTAGTATGCTGTCGTACAGTTTTCTATTTCTACTAATACATTTAACTGGGTATCTACCAAACGGGAAACACTGTAAAAAGCTGGGAATATGCCGAACCGGGAATTTTCCTATGAAATTAAGAAAAAGTTTCATTATATTAATTCGCTTTTAAAAAATTGCTTTTTACTTTAATTTTTATTGATGTATAATATTTATGAAAACAGACCCGAGTCAAAATTTAAGCTGATTCAAATAGTAATATTTTCCTACTAAAATAGCTATAATGGTAACTAATTATTATTTTTTTCCGGTCAAATTAAATTCCCTTGCTATTTTCTGATTTTCCAGATTAGTAGACACACTTAAATGTATTGGTAGAAAATAAAACCCGTCGAAGACGGGTACGACAGCTAGTATAATATATAATATATATTTTTTTTTTAGTATTCATATATTGCTGAAAACGTTGAACGAAAAATTTTTGGTGGACGAAGGAAGCATTTTAATATAATATAAGATAAGATAAGATTTTGTGGACTTTCCTCAATCTGCAAACCGGTTTATTAAATAAAGATAATTAATTTTTATTATTAACTTAAAAAAATTAAGAATGAAAAAATTAATAGGTACTTTGTATTTTCATAAAAAATGTAGAACATTTAGCAAATTTATTGCAGTTAAAAAATATTTCTTTCAATTGTAACCACTAAAACTATAGTTAATTTAAATTATCAATTAATGACATCAAAACATGAAGTTATAAACAAATAAGAAGACTGCTATTATATTTTACGTAATGAATTAGTACTAATTTCAATACTTTTAAGAGCAAGTTAAACTATCCTGTCATAAAGAATTCACCAAAACATCACTTAAGATTGCCCGAATATTTGATATACATGCATTTCTAAAGAAGTTAAGTCAATTATATTGTATTTTTTAGTAATATTTTTCTACCTTTAAAAAGCCACTTTGCTAAAAAAAATTTTTCTCTTTTCCAAGGTACCGGTATAATGTTAAATTTATATATAAAATAGTGTCCAATCTACTCGTTTAAATGAAGAGAATACAAAGTTTAATAAAATTAATGTATACTTTAGAACGTATAAAGATTTTTTACAAATAGTAAAAATAATTATTTAAATTTTTGCTATTAATGAAATTTGAACTTCAAATAAATATAAAAAATTCGTTTAATGCAAGAAAATACGTATAAACTTTCTCTTAGAAAAATATAAATATTGACCCGTACAAACGTAGAGAATAGTCTGGTGTACCTTTTTTGACAAATTAAGTTAAGTTTTTCTTATACAAATGATCAAAATATTTACCAAATGTTAGTGTTACTTTTTCAACAGACCAATATAAATTTTCTATAAAAATAAACAAAATATTGTGAGAATAGAGACCGTGTACAAATTACGTAAGGCTCTAGGGGGGAGGGGGGGGTCTATCTATTCCTTACGACTAGCAAAAAAAATGTCGCTAAGGGTGTAATTAATTATAATTATAAAAACATACAAAAACAAATTATTTATATATGAGAAATAAAAATAAAGTACCTTATTATTTTGAATAATTTTTTTTTGATTTTTGAACCTCGCTGTCGGCATGGTCTGTATCGCTGGTTTCCACGGGAGGAATTATGAATTTCTCGGATGGTTTAGCACGTCTCTTGTTTTTACCTAATATCTCCTCAACTTCTTTTAGTGTATCTAAAAAAAATTAAAAAAGAATGCAGTTATTCATCATTTAGCAGGAATACGTTTGCTTAAATGTACTAATAATAATAATCAAACTAATATGAAACACTATTCTAAAATTTAAGTCTACAGAACAGATTGTTTTGTTGCACGTGTTAGAAAATGTATATTATACTTACTCCCGATAAAACTCACTGTGCCGTACAAAACGGTTCCGTTTAAATCAAATTTATAACTTTTAAAATGTTCATGTTTTTTTTATCGAAGTGATGCACTGCTTTAAGTGGCACTGTATGAATGTTTGTTGATCCGCACTCCAACATCACTGCAAACTTTTTTTCTAAATTATCACTCATAATTAAACGATCTTTTTTCATTCAACCCAAGAAGACTAGTGAACGTCAACCCAAGCCAAGCCGATGTTGCTGAGTATAAAGGCGCAAACTATATACATACATATAAGAGAGACTACGCGAGTCGCAGTCACAGTCACAGAGAGCTGTGATTATACCTTAAAGGCGCTTGTACACCTCTTCCGTTCTAAGTATATCAGAAACGTCCAGCGTTTTGATTGGCTATGCTCATAGAGAATTTCCAAAAAGTTTAATGTTTTGGAAATTCTCTATAAGCATAGCCAATCAAAACGCTGGAGGTTTCTGAATATACTCAGAACGGAGGAGGTGTACAAGCGCCTTAAGTTTAGTGTACATGTGATACTCGCCTTTATTTTATTCTGATATAAGTTTGACCATATTATGCAGTACAAAAAATTGTAAACAAAGTTGAAGTGTTGTTTTAAAGAGTATAAATTTACTTTATAAGTTCACTTATGCATTTAAATAAGAAAATCATTTCCAAAGTTTAAATAATGGAAAATGTGAAAAGGAAAAAGAGGAGATTTCATGATCTGCCTCTAGATCCAAACTACAGGACAGGAATGGTGACATATAAAACACAAAAAAATTAGGAAAACAAATATGAACAATCTTCTGAAAGTGAGTAAAATAATTACACTTCAAAATTATGGTACATAGTTTCGGTAAATGATCTCATTTCAGAATAATTACAATTTTACGTTAAATTTTTTAAGTTTTTAAAAATTAATCTTTTTTTATTATTTGTAACACACTATGAAAAAAGTATTCATTCCTAAGAAGCAAATCACTTTAAGGTTATGTTTGTGTTACTTTTACTGTAATTTGTAAGTAGAGGTGTTAGGGGGTTTCTGGGACACGGATCTAAAGGAAAGTAACTTTCAAGTCTCTCGACCAATCAGGAGCGAGCTTTAGTTCTGCTCCAACGGAAAGTTAATGTTGCATATGTATAATATGAAACACTTTTTTAAAAAGTGTAACTGACCAATCAGGAGCGAGAAAGGTTAATGACCAATGAGAAGCGAGTATTTGGTCAGCTGATATTATTTCATTAGATGCTTTTTATAACCTATAATTATTATATTTATTATTTGGATTTTGAGTGAAAATTTATTACTTCCTTTTGAGGAAATGTTTTGGTGTTTTTGTAATGGCTTGTATTATCACAAAAGAATTTTTACGACTTGAAATAGATCGCTCTGAAAGCCGACACCTATCCGCATGGTGCGTGGCTTAGATCTCGGCGCTTGACTTTTAAGAAAATTTGTTGAAAGCCGACACCTATCCGCATAGCGCGTGGCTCAGATCCCGGCGCGGCGCTTGAAAAAAATTATAACTATTCCTAGAAATGTAATTTAATACTTGAATAATGAATGTTTATAATAATTACAGTTTAAAGAATGTTAATGATAATTATCTTCTTCTTTTCTTTTTATGGCTTCGAATTATCAGGCCAATTCTTGTTAATGATAATTATTTTTTCTTGGAAGAAACTATTTTTTGTTATTAATAACCATGAAGATTGGGGTATATAAGCAGGCATGGTTGATTAAACCTCATCAGTTTTTTTAAACAGTCGGCTTGTGAAGTTATTGTTTGTGAAGTTACAAATTTATTTGATATAAGGATAGAATATAGTATTGACAAAATTTTTATATTTGTTTTATAATTTTTTCATCTGATTATAATTTTTTTATTAAAGGTATTAGATTTTTAGAAAACATTTAAATATTCAAAAATTTTATTAAATCATTCTTTTAAACATTTTAAATAATAATAAACAAAATGAGTCCCAATTGTTATAAAAAACGGGTTTTAATTATGGAAAATGCTTATAACATTTTAAAAGAAAAACAGGGGATTAGTACTTTTTTACATGAAGTTAAAAAGTGGATTAAATTTGGAAAAGTAAATATTCGCTTTTTAAATAAAGAGTTAAAACAACATATTGCTCCGGGTAGAAAAAGTAGAATTATGACTACAATAGGGTTTCTAAAAGGATTAGTTAGAAAATTTCTAAAACTTCAAAAGAAAGGTAAGGGGATCAAAAGCATGAAAGAAAACAAATCTGATAGAGTGAAGTGGGAAGATTTGACTTCAGCGTTTGAGGATAGAATTAGAACAGGTGTAATCACTAATTTCAAGCACAAAGAATTAACCAACTTTTTTGAAGATTCAAAGTCTTTAATTCAAATTCGTTTATTAAATACTTTATAGAAACATAATAGTTTGAAAGTAAATCTAATACTCTCTGCTAAATTTACAAATATTGACAACGGGGAATTAATTGAAGACAACAAATTTTTTAATACAAATAATAAAATAATTTTGCCTGCTACAAATTTCAATTCTGTTTTTGATAAATTTTTTAAAACTATACTACTTGAGATTGAAGATTTTCAGTCACACAAGTCTGGTTGAGTTTTAAAAGAAATTACAAATTTAACGGTGAATATAAATAAATTTTCACCAATTCACATTGGTTTATCTACTTATACGGAGCTTCCAAAATTTATTAATGATAAACATGCTGTTATTAATATTAGAAATAACGATGAATATTGCTTTTTGTGGTCAATAGTAGCTGCGCTTTATCCAATTGAAAACTATAAAAATGTCTGTAGAAGTAGTTCTTATCCAGAGTTCAAAGATGTATTAAAGTATGATAATATCACATTTCCTATTGGTCTATCGGATGTGCCTATTTTTGAAAAAATGAATAATTTAAGGATAAATATTTATGGTATTGATAAAAAGGAAATAGTACCTCTTTATCTCAGTGATCAACATTCTAAAAAAAAACCATTCACTTATTAATGATTGAAAATACAAATATAAAAGATGAAAATATTTATCATTTTGCATACATTCGAAACCTTTCTAGATTAATAAAATCACAAATGACAAAACACAAGTGTCAATCATTTATTTGTGACAGATGCCTATGTCATTTCAATAGTAAATTGTCATTAGTTAAACATATGGTGGATTGTACAACTTTAAATAAATGTAGGGTTATTTTACCAAAAGAAGGGGAAAATATTTTAAAATTTAAAAACTATAGATTCAAAGAAAAAGTTCCATTTGTTTTGTATGCTGATACTGAGAGTATTTTACAACCCTTCTGCAATAATTCACAACCTCAAGCATATTTAAAACATATCCCTCAAAGTATTGCATTTTATTTTAAATGTGAATTTGATGAGTCCTTATCAGTTTATGAAAGTTATAGAGGAGATGATTGTATTGCTTGGTTTATGACAAAATTGGAAGAAATTGCTGATTTTGTTGATGTTTACTTAAAAACGAATGTTCCAATGGAAACCTTATCTCTAGATCAGGAACTAGAATTCAAAAATGCTAAATTCTGTCACATTTGTGAAGGTTCGTTTAAAGACAGTGATATTAGACATCGAGATCACTGTCATTTCACAGGAAAATATAGAGGTGCAGCTCATGAGGGTTGTAATCTTAATTATCAGAATTCTCATACCGTTCCTGTTGTTTTTCATAACTTATCTGGCTATGATGCACATTTTTTTATTAAAGAATTAGTTACACAGATTGAAGGTACTGTTTCATTATTGCCAATAAACAAAGAAAAATATATATCAATTACAAAATATGTATCAGGTAAAAATGTAAATTTCAGATTTATAGACTCATTTAGATTCATGCCAAGTAGTTTAGATAAATTATCCTCATATCTTGAAAATGATCAGAAACAAATAACTGCAAAATTTTGTAATAATATGGATGAATTAAATTTATTGAGTAGAAAAGGTGTTTTCCCATATGAATATATTGATTGCTGGGAAAAATTAAGTGAAGAATGTTTACCTCCAATAGAAAATTTTTTTTCAAGATTGTATAATTCAAATATTTCAGAGAAAGATTATGAGCATGCTTGTAAAGTTTGGAAAACTTTTAACTTGAAAAATTTAGGTGAATACTCAGACTTATATTTAAAAACAGACGTTTTACTTCTAACAGATGTTTTTGAAAATTTTAGAAAAACGTGTATATCAACATATAATTTAGACCCGTTACATTACTATACAGCACCCGGTCTTGCTTATGATGCAATGCTTAAAATGACTAAAGTGGAATTGGAATTATTAACTGATATGGAAATGTTACTTTTTATTGAAAAGGGTATTAGGGGTGGGGTTTCGCAATGTTCAAATAGGTATGCAAAGGCAAATAACAGATATATGGAAAATCACCTTAATCCAAACGAGTTAGAGTCATATATTATGTATTTTGATGTAAAGAATCTATATGGGGCAGGAATGAGTGAATTTTTACCTTATTCTGACTTTCAATGGCAAACGAATTTAAACGATTTTAATGTTTTTGATATCTCAGATGATTCTCCAGACGGTTATATTTTAGAGGTTGATTTAGAGTATCCAGAAGAATTACATCATTTACATAAAGATTTACCTTTATGTCCTGAACATTTTACACCTCCTGGGAGTAGTTTGCCTAAATTAATAACAAATTTGTTGCCAAAAGACAAGTATATTATTCACTATAAAAATTTGAAGCATTATTTATTTTTGGGAATGAAATTATCTAAAATACATAGGGTTTTAAAATTTAAACAAAGGCAGTGGTTAAAGCCTTATATTGATTTAAATACTGAACTTAGAAAGCAATCTAGTAATGAATTTGAAAAAAATTTTTATAAGCTGATGAACAATGCTGTGTTTGGAAAAACGATGGAAAATGTCAGAAAATATAAAGACGTTAGAATAGTTACAAAATGGGAAGGAAGATGGGGCGCTAAAAATTTAATTGCAAAGCCTAATTTTCATAGCTGCACTATTTACGATGAGGGAATGGTTATTATTGAAATGAATAAAGTAAAAGTAAACTTCAATAAGCCAATTTATGTTGGATTTACAATTTTAGATATTTCCAAGATATATCTTTATTCTTTTCATTATAATTATATAAAAAATACTTTTGGTGATAATTCAAAGCTGCTCTATACTGATACAGACAGTTTAATATACCATATTCAAGTTTCAAATATATATGATTATATTAAGAAAGATATCCATTTTTTTGATACTTCTGATTATCCGAAAGATAATGTATATGACATTCCGCTTGTAAATAAAAAAATTTTAGGTCTTATGAAAGACGAATGTAATGAAAAAATAATTTCGGAATTTATAGGATTGCGTTCTAAATTATATGCATTTAAAGTATTTGGTGAAGAAAATGAGAAAAAGAAAGCCAAAGGAGTTACAGGTCCAACGTTGAAAACAATAACATTTAATGATTTTGAAAAAACCCTTTTTCAGTTTAAAAATTTATTAAAAGAACAATATTTAATTCAAAGCAAAATGCATCAAGTTTATAGTGTAAAACAAAAAAAGACAGCTTTAGGTTATCAAGATGATAAAAGAATGATTTTTAAAAATACTACAGATACTTTACCATGGGGGTTTAAGAATGTACATAAATAATTTTTGTCTCATTTTAAAATATTTTAAATATACTCATTTATAATAAAATAAAATACGAATATTTACTAAAAAAAATTATATAATGCAATTTAAATTTCTTTTACTATTTTCAATATCAGAATTATTATAAGTGCAGATTAAAGAATCGATTTAACACACTGACACTTCATAAGTTGTAACCAGTTCTTCAATCTACACCATAATTATATGTATATATATCTATGTATCTTTTTATGTGATATTCTATCCTTATCTTATCTTTTTGTAAAACAATAATTTGCGTATAAAAGTCTCGTTTCAAAGAGGACTTCATTTCAAAAAGTGGTAATCAAAGTGTATCGCGAAATACTGATGTAAGTAAAATTATTAATTTTTAACCTATAATCAAAAATATATAAATTTAGTTTATTGTTACTAACTTATTATTTCATTTAGCAATTTAAAAAAAATTAATTCTTTTAATTGAAATATAATTTATAGGAAGATTTTTTAAAAATTATTTTGAATTTATTGCATTTTTTAATTTAATTGAATTTATTGATATTTGCATTAATTTTAAGAATTTGATATATATATATATATATATATATATATAGAGTTTGAATCGAACCGTCACAGTGTACGGACGTGGAATTGTATACTAATCACACTTTATGTAATATCGATTCATTATAGTCTTTTTTTTATGTGATTTTATAAAATAAAACGTACTGCTGATCTCATATATAACCGTAAACATTGTTTGTGGATCACGTTGAGTGCATCGTTTTGGAGCATTTTTGTGAATTATCCCTGTTTTATTAAATGGTTTTAAGTGTTATTGTGAGTCTGTCCTATTTGTGCGTTACTTATTGTATATGCTTGTCTCAACATCGAGAGTGTTTGTTTTTTTTGTGTTCATCTATATCGTGCAATTAAAAATGCACTGATTCACACAAAGTCCACCGATATTGCAACGGATTCTATCAGTAAATCTTCGCGTTGTGATTTTGAATTTTGAACAATTGTCTAATTTAATAGTGTCTAATTATTGTGTTTGTATAAACTCAATAACAATCATTAGCTCATCTAATCTGATGACAATTGAAGAAGTGAAATGGAACGAACTTTTATCGTCAATAAACAATCTGACTCTTTCTCACACGAAACTTAGTACTGAAATTCATTCAACTAATCAGACCTTGGGATTACTGGACTCAAGGATATCTGATCACGATAATAGAATTTCTTTCATCGAGAATTGTCTTTCACGTTTAGACAAGCAATCCCGAGCCAAGAATTTGGTCTTTTTCAAATTGGAGGATACTGAGGAGGTAAACGACGACCTGTTGAGGGTCATTCTGGAAATATTTTCAAAGGTTGATCTTCAAATCTCCCCACTGGTTGTAGAAGACATTTTTCGACTGGGAAAGATCAAGGGCTCTCGTCCTATTTTGATAAAATTTATTTCGCCTAAATGGGTCAGAGTAATTTTCAGTAAGGTAAAGGAACTCTCCAGGCTTGGATTTGGTATAACCAACGACCGTAGTAAGGAGGAGAGAGACAAGCGAAGAGCTCTACTGGACCAGACTCACAAACTAAAAATGCTCGGTTTTGATGCAGTGTTAAAAAGAGACAAGATTCTGGTGGATGGTGTAATAGTACAACAAGATAAAATCGATTCTTTGTTATCTAGTCGGATCACCGATCAACCAGTTCATTCTAAAGATCAATCGAAGGAATCAGCCCAAGTGATGGATGTTACTCATAGTCCCTCGGTTACCCCTCCTAGGAAAAGAGGACGGAAAACCAACCTTTAACGCTTAGGAGAGGGAGACTATTCAAATATCAGGTCTCTGGATTATTTCCTCTCCCCTCAAACTCTTCAAGCCGGGCAAAGAACTTCAGAGAAAGGGAAAAGTCAAAGTATCGGCCCATCAAACCCGCCTACTAAGGAATAGCAACCAATTACTCGAAATATAAAAAGAGAGGGGATTACACCAGTGGCTTCTTCAAGTGAACCAGACGACAGTCACACAAGACTGATCTATTGGAATGCTCATGGACTCAGAAATGTAGCGGAAATCAACAGTTTTCTCAATAAGCGGGATATTGTATGTATATCAGAAACATGGTCCACCAACCCAAACTTAAACATCTACACTCCATATGGATTCAGCACCATAGTCTCTCCTGCCAACAGATCCAGCAACTTCGGCAGAGCGAAGGGCGGTCTCTTACTTATGTACAACAGCACTATTTATAAAATTGTAAGCTTAAATAATTCTTTCTCTCACATTATTGTCAAAGTTTCATCTCATTTAGACAGTTTTATTTTAGCTTTAATTTATACCCCACCTGATTCAGATTTTGTACAATTTATTAATAATTTAAATTTGACTCTATTCTCAATTACTGAAAAATTTCCCGAATTGCCCTTAATATTAGGGGGAGATTTTAATTGTAGAGTCGGAGCTCTAAATCAATTAAACCCTGATATCTTATCTTTTAATTTTTATTCAGAAAGAGCATCTTTTGATTCCGTGATTAATACAAGGGGAAAAATTCTAGTAGAGAATATGGAACTTGAAAATTTTATCCTATTAAATGGTCGCTCCTTGAGTGACTCCCCTGCAAATTATACGTTTGCGGGAGCTCAGGGCTTTAGTGTGGTAGACTTGATCTGGTGCTCACCTAGCGCGGTCCCTCTTCTCAGTGATCTATTAGTACTACCAGTTGCCACTCTCTCCGACCATTTACCTGTATTAGTCTATATAAATTCTCTTAATGATAATCAACCGAAGAACCCAATTCGAGCTTCTAAAAAATTATATTTTAAACTTGAAAAAGCTTCTTCTTTTTCTACGTCTATGACTTGGAGAGGGGAGGTCTCAAATATAAATCAAGATGTAAATACATTAAATAATATTCTTACGTCCTCAATTATCAGTGTTGCGAGGGGACTAGGCATGATGAGATCACCAGGGGAATCTGCGGCCCTCAGGGAGAGACCATGGTTAGATAATGAATGTAAAAAACAAAAAATAAAGGTTTCAGAAACGTTACGTATAGCAAAAGATATGAATTTTTCCCCTGAATATAAACATAAATACATAATGGAAAAACGAAAATTCAGTAAAATTTTATATTGTAAGAAATCTAAATACCGGAAATCCATTGTTGAAAAATTATCTAATTGTAACCAGTCTTCACAATTTTGGAAAATAATTAATAGAACAAGATTAAAAAACTGTCAACGAAACGACATTGATATACCCACTTGGTATGGGTTTCTTCAATCTATGTTCCCCAGGATATTAACAACGGAATCGCCTCAGTTAAATTTAAATATTTCAATACCGTTTTTAGATGACCCTTTTAAGACTGAAGAAATTGTTGAATGTCTTCAACGTTGTAAGGATGGTGGGGCACCTGGGACGGATGAAATAAGCTATGGATTTTATAAGAGTTTGCCACAAAACTGGATTTTATTTGTCGAACATTTTTTTAATAAAATTTTATCTTCGGAAATAATACCTAATGAATGGGGAAAACTTTACATATCAATGATTTTTAAAAAGGGTGATCCCAATGATCCTGAGAATCATCGGCCGATCACCTTGGTTAATTGTTTGCCAAAATGGTTTACGCATGTTATTTCCGAACGTCTTGTGACTTGGGCCACTGAATTTAACTTGATACCTGAATCTCAATCTGGCTTTAGGAAGGGAAGAGGTTGCTTGGACAACCTCTTCACATTGATGGCCACGATTGAGATACACTTAAATAATAAGGGCTCGGTGGTTTACGCCGCCTTTGTGGATTTTAAGGGTGCCTTTCCATCCATTTCCCATCAAATTTTGTGGAGAAAGTTGCGTGATCTGGGAGTGAGCTCAAAGATAGTAAACATCCTAATTGATTTTTATTCAAAGGCTTTAGCTTGTATCAAGACAAATCAGGGTTGTACGGAATATGTGAAAGTATCACAGGGAGTCCTACAGGGAGAAGTTCTCAGTCCGCTTTTATTTTCGTTTTTTATTAGTGACTTTGAAGATTTTCTTATTGGCAAAAATCTTAGAGGAATTTCTATTAACAGTAAACAGGAAATCATTGTTTTGGGATATGCGGACGATTACGTCATCCTCGCGGACTCCCCTATGGATTTGAATAGCAAACTTGAAGCCCTTAAAGAATATTGCGATACAAATAAATTAATAGTTAACACAAAAAAAACAAAAGTAATAATTTTCACAAGATCAGGTAATTCATCCGCCAAAAAATTTAAATCATTTAAATACGGTTCGGAGCGTATTAGTGTGGTGAATGAATATGCTTATCTTGGAGTAGTATTTGATAATTTGTGTAACTTTTACCCGGCCGTTACTAGGGCTATGAGCGCGGCAAATTCTGCAGTGGGAGGTATTCTAAAGACTATTAACTCTCTTGGGATGGTTGACTGGGGACATTATGTCAGGATGTTTGACAGTCTCGCGTTAAGTGTTCTGCAATACGGTGTCCAGACATGGGGTTTAGATTATTTGAACTCTCTGGAGGGAGTACAGCTTTCTTTCTACAAAAAACTTCTATTATTACCTACAAATACTCCAAATTATGCGGTGAGACTAGAAACCGGATCTACCCATCTTGCCTATAAAATTCTGTCTATCACACTGAACTGGATTTGTAAGATTTCATTAATGGATAATTCTAGGTATCCCAGACAGTGCTTTGAGAGATTGAGTGAACTGGCAAGGAAGGAGCATAATTTGAAGAAAAATTGGTTTTCGCGATTGGGTATATTTTTCGATGAAAATGAGCGATCGAATTTTTGGGAATCCCTATCTCTGGATACCGTATCTGCAAATAAAGATAAAATCCTAAAAAATTATAAACTATTCCTACGATCGCGGGACGAGGAAAGATATCTCTTATCTAAGAGTCTTATAATATACCCAAGTTTGGAGATTCAAGTTGAAACACAATATTATCTTTTGTCAAAGTTACCTTTGTTTCATAAAAGAATAATCGCTCAAATTAGATTGTTAAATATATATATATATGCAGAGTAAGTTTGGGTCGCTCGTGGTATAAGTTTCGGCCGGGAAGATTTTGCCCCTCATGTCGCTATGAAGAAGAAAATTTGCTTCACATATTGATTGACTGTCCGGGATGTACGCACCTTTGTGAAAATGCTTTCCCCGACATACGACGAAACACAGATAAATTTTTATACTGGCTTTCAATTCTGTCTTCCAGAGATATCCCAATTATAAGAAAATTCGTCAAACTTTTGTTATGTATTTTAACTGAGCGACTTAAAATGGACAATGTGTGTGACTGAATGGACTTTCTTTTGTTTTGTACTTTTGTGAATATGTTCGACTTTGGTAATGGCGTTCGATTTAAGGCCTCCGTTTGTTATACTTTAAATAGTTATAGAACAAACGTAATTGTTTATTACTACGGCAAATTATACCTTGTAGATAAATATTATTTGTTGATTGTACATAATATTTAAATGGTAATAAATTAAATTAAATTAAATTAAATTATATATATATATATATATATATATATATATATATATGTTTGAATTGATTTAAATTTATTTTATTTTTTATTTTGAGGCTAAATTCATTGAATTAATTTATTTGATTTTGAAATTATTTTAAATGTTTCAAATTTTTATTATAACAGTTATTGCAAACAATTTTTTTTCAACAGTTTAAAACTCATAATGGAAAGCAAGAAGTTCCACATTTGTATCCAAGGCACAATTGAGTGGAGTTTGGAGGACATGGATGATTTTAGAAAAAAATGTATGACCAGTGTTGCAATAGTAGCAAAAAAACATTTTCATATTGATGACGATATTCGAAATGTCATAAATTATGAAGTTCCTTTTATTGGTAAAATCTGGGCGGAGGTGCGATCCATGTTGTCTGGCTTCTGGTTGAGAAAAATCAATTGCACTATGGATGTTGCTTTGGTGCGTGATAAATTTAAAAACATTTATCAAAAATTTTGAAAATTTATTTATTACTCAATATTTATCATTTATTACTTTACTATTTATTATTTTTTATTAATTATTTATTATTTATTATTTATTATTTATTATTTATTGCTTATTGTTTATTGTTTATTATTTATTATTTATTATTTATTATTTATTATTTATTATTTATTATTTATTATTTATTATTTATTATTTATTATTTATTATTTATTATTTATTATTTATTATTTATTATTTATTATTTATTATTTATTATTTATTATTTATTATTTATTATTTATTATTTATTATTTATTATTTATTATTTATTATTTATTATTTATTATTTATTATTATTTATGTAATCTGCTTTTTGTTTCAGAATCAAGACAATTATAAACATTTTATGGTTACTTTTTATATTCCAAAAGATTGGGATATAAACGATAAAAACGTAAAGGATATTAATTACTTGTTCTTGACTGCAGCATCAATGAAAGCATATCCCAACATTTTAAAAGAAACTCACGGAACGAAATTTACGGCAGCACATATGATAATAGAAAAAATTAAAAATATTAGTACAGGAGAGGATTAGGTGTTTATAAAATATAAAGGATATGAAGTTCAAGTTATAGAAGTCGATACTGTAACATTTGCTTTCAAGGACAGAGTTTTATAAGTATATAAAGATAATAAAAATGTATCAAAATAATAAAGATAAATTTTTTTTAATGTAAAACTTAATGAAAATAAAAGTGTTTTCAAAATTAAAATTTTTAGTTGTTTTTTATTTATAAACTTTTAAATAATGGTTTGAATTTTTTTATTTGAATAAAGGATATATTAATAAAATAAGCAACATAATCTACAATATGAAAATTTTTATGTAATTATGATAAATGAACAGTACTTACCTGATTTAAAAAAAAATTTAACTTCCACAATCTTGTATTAGTTATTATTAAACTGATTATTTTCTTTAATGCATTAATTTTCTGATATAAAAAAATCTTTAATAATCTTTAATAAAAATATAATAATAATTTAAATTGATTTAAACAAATTTAATTCAAGATTCTATTGTAAAAATATTATCTATTTTTGTATCTTGTTGTAAAATAGGGTTAGCAAAGTCGTAAGACAATTTCTCATTTCATAATAATAAAATGAAATAAGTTTGAAAAAAAATATTCTAGAAAATAAAAATACACGTAAATTTTTTTTTTAGTGGTTACACATCCAGTGTATATATATATATTTAAAACATCTCAAATTACAAATTCAGAACTTTTTGAAAAATGTGACCATCTTTAAATTCTTTTATTTCCAGTAAAAAATCTCCAATCCTCGCGTATGGCTTTATCATGTGGTTCGCAAAGTCTGGATTGTTAGCCATCTCAGTCTTGGCTAAAACAAAAACTTTGACCAAATTCTCCAAATACTCCCTGAGATTGTCATAATTTGAAGAGGAACAAATTAAAATTTCCAAAGGAACATAAATACTAGCATTAATTTTTGCGTAGAACTCCCCTTCCACGCATTCAATTCTGTAAATAAAAAAAAATCTATTATTATTATTGATATATATTTAAAAAAAATTTACAATTATTTATTGTTATTATTGTTTATTGTTATTCATGATTTTTTGTTAATTATTTCTTATTATTATTATTATTATTATTATTATTATTATTTTCTTACATTTATTATTTATTAATTACAACCAGTATCTTTATGTATAAAAAGTTACAAACAAATTATATGTCACGATTATAATTTATTTATTGTTATTTAAAAAATTAGTAAAAGGTAACATATTTGTATGTGATTTAATTTACATTTTAGTGTCCTATTTGAGATTTTGTGAAAAAATGTGACAGTGGACTTTTACATATTATGAAGTGAAAAAGTAAAGTAACATGACTAAAAAAGATCTGAGTTTTATTTTAATTCTTATAAAAATGAAACTTTTTTATAATAAATATTAAAAGATTAATTTGTGATTGTGATTGTTAAAATTATTTGAAGGTTATAAGTGAATTTTAATATTTAAGAATTGTTACAGAATTTATTAAAATGAAAAAAATCTTTTTATTTGCTCTAAAATATAAAATATGTTTAAACAAAATATAAAATTTTTTTCATTCAAATATAAATTAATATTTAAACGAAATATATTAATTCAAATAAAAAAAAATTATTTGAGCTAAATAAAAAGTTTAGTTGGTTCTGAGACAAATATCCTTTTTATTTGTTTTAAAATAATTTTTTATTTAATTTCAAATAAATCATTTCTCTGGGTGTAATACTTTTAAATTTATTTTTCTTTTATTACTTCTATTACCGTAGAAACAGGCTAATTTCGCTCATGTAGGGTTAATTCGCTTAAGGGATATTTATCTATCTTTTAAAATTCGATTAGTATACTTTTAGACAGAAATTCTGTCCAATAATTTCTTTGTTTTTAACTTTTCACAATTTCTTGGGAAAGAAATGTTATTTCAAAGAGAGAGAGTTATTATTTGAAGAAGATACATTTTGTGAAAAATTCACCTGTTTTAAACCTGCTGCTTTCTTGAGTAAAAGGGACAATGCCTGCAGTTTAGCACTTGTTAATCCCTCGCGCAGCGGGGAGCTGAGCTTCAAGGTTTATTACTCAAAATATTTTCCTGGCGTTTACCACTGGAAAATTAACAAGTGCTAAACTGCAGGCATTGTCCCTTTTACTCAAGAAAGCAGCAGGTTTAAAACAGGTGAATTTTTCACAAAATGTATCTTCTTCAAATAATAACTCTCTCTCTTTGAAATAACATTTCTTTCCCAAGAAATTGTGAAAAGTTAAAAACAAAGAAATTATTGGACAGAATTTCTGTCTAAAAGTATACTAATCGAATTTTAAAAGATAGATAAATATCCCTTAAGCGAATTAACCCTACATGAGCGAAATTAGCCTGTTCTACGGGTATCTATTCTTCTATTTTTATTATTATATATTTCCTCTATTTTTTTGTTTTAATGTTCACCACTGTATTTTTAATTCTCATTATTTTTTATCCCTTACTTATAAAATTGAAAACAAGTTATTTAAAACGTTAAACTTACGTTTTTGATTCACTCATAGTTCTCTCTCTCTCGATCCCCCTTTTTTGATGATAATCCTTTGTTTCTTCGTCTCTTACATCACTGTTATTAAAAAAAGTTGTTTTCAGTTAGTGAAATGTTTGCAACTTAAAAATTGACTTTTAAACCAAATGTTTTTATTTAAATTTTTTTCTTTCTTTTTAAGCGATTAAAATAGATCAAATCACCAGTGAATGAACAGTTATTTATTTATTTCTTGATATTTTATTTTAAAAAATGAAAAAAGTTATAAAATAGGATATAGTATTTCAGAATAACAAATCGCTTAAAAAGAAAAAAATTTTAAATAAAAAACATTTTGGTTTAAAAGTCAATTTTCAAGATGCAAACATTGTAGAAAACTTTAAACACTTAAACTTAAACTTACACTTTAACCACACTTAAAAAAATATTTGATCAACTTTTTTTTCCCCGTATGGTTCAAAAGATCTCGTTGGACTGATTAAGTACAATGATCTTATGAGGGAGATTGACTTCATTTGGAGGCTCGCTGTCCCCCACCTATAGTGGGCAGAGCATAATTTTCAAAATAGTAAACAAAAGTGTTGATTGGATCATATTTTCCTCTGTCATACAGAAAGACAGTCTAACATATATGTATATAAACTTTGAAAACTTAAAAATTTTATTTAAACTAAAAAACAATTAGAAATTAAGAAAGTTGTTCATAATTAAATAAATTATTAAAGACAAAACTTAATTTTTTAAGCAAATACAATAAATTTTTTTAGAAAATATCTCGCTCTCCCTCACTCTCACACCGATCTTGCATATATATCTCTCTCACTCTTCTGTACACCTTCCATACCCTCATGCACTATCTCTCGCTCTCCCTTACTCTCATTCACCATTGTTTTCTCTCCCTCACTCTCAAGCACAGTCTTTTGCTTTCCTGCATTCTCAAGCTCCACCCCCCTTTCTCTCCCTTACTTTTTTTACTTAATAGGTTTGTTCTCACCAGCCACACATGATCCACAAGTTTTGAAATATATAAGCTTTGAAAACTTAAAAATTTTATTTAAACTAAAAACAATTAGAAATTAAGAAAGTTGTTCATAATTAAATAAATTATTAAAGACAAAACTTAATTTTAAGCAAATACAATAAATTTTTTTTAGAAAATATCTCGCTCTCCCTCACTCTCACACCGATCTTGCATATATCTCTCTCACTCTTCTGTACACCTTCCATACCCTCATGCACTATCTCTCGCTCTCCCTTACTCTCATTCACCATTGTTTTCTCTCCCTCACTCTCAAGCACAGTCTTTTGCTTTCCTGCATTCTCAAGCTTTACCGCTACACTCAAGTATAACAAAAAAAATAAATATATAGGTCATTTTATTTCAAAACAAACCACTTTAAAAACCACTTTTAAAATAATTATTTCTCTTATTTATTAAAGCCAAAAATTTATTTACTGTTAGTGATTTTAGAAGTAAAATTTCTCAGTTTTATGATGATAAAAATTTGTTTTTAAATAACAGGATTTACTGCTATTATTCCCTGTAAACATTATAATGGGCAATTCATGGAAATTTGAGATATTAATTAAATTTTAAAAGAATTTTCGAAAGTTGAATGTATGTACCAAGCGGAATTTATTTTTTCAAATTTTTTACCCTCTGATATATTTGTCAAATTTAATTAATTTCCTAAAATTTCAAACCGAATTGCTCATTATAATGTTTACTGAGAATAAAACTAGAATTTTTTAAGCTTCATTTTACACAAGTTTCAAGAAAAACTGAAGCGACATGTATTGAAATATTCTAAAGGTTATCTTTCAAACTTAATTTCTTTCATAAATTCTATAATTTTTTAAAAAATGTTTCCCATCATAAAATTTAAGAAATTATTTTTTTAATTCACTGTAAATAAAGTTTGGTTTTAATGTAAATGAGAGAATAATTATTTAAAAATTACTTTACAATGACAATTGTTCATAAGGTGGTACTTTAAATAAATGTTAATAAAAAGAATTGCTTACTAATGATTTTATAAATTAAAAATCACTAAGAAATATATTATAACTTTATGTTTACAACTAAATCTCGTCTCCCTCATTATCATATTCTTCCATCATCATCATCATCATCATCATCATCATCATCATCATCATCATCATCATCATCATCATCATCATCATCATCATCATCATCATCATCATGATCATCATTATCAGCTGGCACTTTATAGCAAAAAAAATTTTTTTATGGTTAATAGATATAAAAGAACCAATAATACATAAATATATCCATTTTTTTGGAGATTTGAGAAAGGTGGCATCTATCCACACTTTACGAATATATACTTTTAAAATCTGAAAACTTTACATAAAAGGAAAAAATAATTAGAAATTTATTTTTTAGAAAATATTTAAATAAAACAACACAATAATTTTCAAAGAATATTTTTTTATTAATTTTTCTTCATTTAAAGCAACTTTCACGTAAAATGCATAACACATTGAAGATACATACACAATTGATATGAAAGAAAAAATACATATAAGAAAATACATATATATAAGAAAAAAAATAAGTGAAAACGTTATATGAAAGAAAATACATATAAGAAAAAAATGTTATTAAAAGTAAGAGAACAATATTTATGTATAACATTTTCATTTTATTTTTTACTCATTCTCACGTTCATCCCCCATCTCTACTTCTCTCTCACTCTCATAACCCATATCACGCTCTCCCTCTCTCTCACTCTCATAACCCATATCACGCTCTCTCTCACTCTCATAACCAACTTCTCGCTCTCCCTCGCTCTCATGCACATCTTGCATATCACGCTCTCCCTCATGCACATCTTGTATTTCACGCTCTCACGCTCTTTCTCGTTTTCATCTACATCTTGCATATTTCGCTCTCCCTCTCTCTTACGCTCATCTTGCATATCTCGCTTTCCCCCACTCTCAAGTTCATTATCCATCTCTCCCTCACTTTCAAGTTCCATATCTCGCTCTCCCTCACTCTCATTCATAATCTCCTCTCCCTCACTCTCATGCACAGTCTCTTCCTCACGCTCCTTTTCCACTTGTTCTTCCTCACTGTTCACCACCACAAGATCTTGTTCTTTCTCACTCTTATCGTCAACCACTATATTTTGTTCTCCCTCACTCTCATGCACAGTCTCTCCTTCACGCTCCTCCTCCTCTTGCTCACCCCCTTTCACTTGTTCTTCCTCACTGTCCAAGACCACCACCACAATATCTTTTTCTCCCTCACTCTCAGGTACATCTTGAACTCCCTCACGCTCCTCCTCTCCCACTTGCTCTTCCTCACTGTCCACCACCACTAGATCTTGCTCTTCCTCACTCTCGTTGTCCACTACTGTATCCTGTTCTCCCTCACTCAGGTGGTCCACCATGCCCAATTCCATCACATCATCATATTTCTCACTCCAAACGGAGATATCTTTATCCATTTGTTCACAGGCTCCTTGAACAGTAAAGCTTAAATCTTCTCTAATTACCAGATGAAAGTGCTTGCTTCCTAGGTGGATAACTTGAACGAAAATATTTCGATAATGCATAATAACAGATTCGTTTCGTTCCTTGCAAAAGTTGTACATTTTGGAAGTTGCAGCAACAATAAAAGCTTTTGTTAATTTTTGGAAATCGGTCTGATGATCCACCCAAAGAGAAGGAACCTCAAATGTTAATTTAAATCCATGATAGCTGCTTGCATCCTGGAAAATAATAAAACATTTTTTTTATTTTTAATATAGAAATCAATTTTGAAAACTTTTATAACATTTCAATTAATATTCACTAATATTTGAAATCTATTTGATTAAAATAATTAAAACTTACCAATATGTCATCGATTGAAAATCCGACTTTTCGGATCCAAATTCCATTTTCCATAAACACAATTTTTCCTTTGACGTTATTAAAATTAATTGTAGCATTTTGAATGTTATGACCCTTTTGTTCTCTCATTTCTAAAAATGAGATTGCAGTTAGGCACACTTCTTCAAAAGCTTCTATCCTTGAATCCAAAAGCCATTGAGTAGGTGCAGAAATAACAATTTCCAACTTCGTGTAACTCATCTTAAAGTCTATAAAAAAAATTGAAAACTTTAAATAAATTTAAAAAAATTAAAAGATTTGTTATATAAAAAATTATAATAATTCACACTTACATTTTCTTTAAAACTTGATTTAAGTATAGAGCAAAGCACTAATCACTGATTCAAAATTTGAAAAGAATAAAGCACTAACTTCTTACTTTCAATTTCAAATGTCACTTTGTGAATGAAGCTCATCTAAAGGAGCATCTTTTTATACGCGAAAAAAATTGTTTACAATCTGGTAATTTAGACAAAACATAATTAGGGTTATGAAGAGAGAGTAGATATAAAGCGCCCTAAGCTTTGATATTTAAGAAGATATTCATAAAGATAGCATCTAAAAATAACTATCATTAACATTCTTTAAAACAAAGGTATTGTTATAATAGGTTTTAAATTTCATTTGCTGTTTTTAAATTTAATAATTATCTCTTTTAAAAGCAAAGCATTCTTTTTCAAGAAATTGTTATTATTGAAAGTCTTTAAACAATTGTCATAATAAAAATCCAAAAAATATAATTATGTGATATTTTGATATTAATTTTTTAAGATAACTATATTTCTTAGAATTTAATTATTAAAAAAAATCTTTTTTAAAGGTATAGTAATAAGCAGAATTAACTAAATCATTCAAACAAAGAATAAGAAATAAGAATAAGAAATAAGAAATAAGAATAAGGTCATTTTTCTAAGAATTAATTATTTAGATAAAATGCTAAGCGCCGGTTATAACCTGAAATACATAAAATCAATCTACGCCTGAAGTGGAGTGTTAAATTACAATAAACTTGAAAGACTCTTTCACGCACGCACAGAGAAATTCTTTTCCCAAGAGAGAAAAGCTGAAACTTAAGATCTCTAAACAAGCATGCTAAACGTATCTGATAAACAGAAAATAATTTACGATAAATCCAAGGCTCTTTATACATATGAAACGTAGTTCTAATGAGAAGAAAACAATATGATTTTTTAAAATATTCTCAAGAAATAAATTTCACATAATATAATTATATTAATGCTATCAATAATTAAATATCAAATTAAAATATAGTATAAGTTTTCAATTCATAACATTTCTAGAAATAGTTATAATTTTTTTCAAGCGCCGCGCCGGGATCTGAGCCACGCGCCATGCGGATAGGTGTCAGCTTTCAACAAACTTTCTTAAAAGTCAAGCGCCGAGATCTAAGCCACGCACCATGCGGATAGGTGTCGGCTTTCAGAGCGATCTATTTCAAGTCGTAAAAATTCTTTTGTGATAATACAAGCCATTACAAAAACACCAAAACATTTCCTCAAAAGGAAGTAATAAATTTTCACTCAAAATCCAAATAATAAATATAATAATTATAGGTTATAAAAAGCATCTAATGAAATAATATCAGCTGACCAAATACTCGCTTCTCATTGGTCATTAACCTTTCTCGCTCCTGATTGGTCAGTTACACTTTTTTAAAAAAATGTTTCATATTATACATATGCAACATTAACTTTCCGTTGGAGCAGAACTAAAGCTCGCTCCTGATTGGTCGAGAGACTTGAAAGTTACTTTCCTTTAGATCCGTGTCCCAGAAACCCCCTAACACCTCTACTTTTGTCGTTTCTGACTAATTGTGTAATAGTGAAATTACTTTATTATTAATTAATAAGGGTGGCTGCTGGACAGGGAAATCCGGGAAACGAGAGTGAATTTTGATCTTGACCGGGATTTTGGAAATTTTTTTTAAAAACGTACACATTATTTTGTGAGGAAAAATAGAAATGTTTATTTTAAGACTTATTAATTATATTATTTTCATTGAAAAAGATTGAATGATCTTCTATAAAATCTATTTATTTTGTCAGACAATTTTATCAAAAGTACTAATATTCAATTTCTAGAATTTATAAGAAAATTATGAATTTTGTTGTCCAACGTAACAAACTTAGAAATAGAAAATATTAAATTCTTTCTATATCTAACAATAATTGAACAAAATATAATTTTAATTAAATTTGTCAAAAAAAAATTTAAAGAGAAAAAATTTCACATCCTATAAAATAGTTAATAATTAAAAAAATTGAAAAATTTTTTTTGCAATAACATTATAACAAAACAAATAAAAATTATTAAAATTTTGAACTAATTAGAACAAAAGTGATACGAAATTTATAAAAATTAATTTTTAAATAATAATAAAAATAAATAAATAATAAATAAATAATAAAGTAAATAAAAATAAATAAAATTTCTTTTCTTAGAAAATAATTTTTTTAAAAAACCGTATTTTGCATTAATATCAATTTTTTTACAATTATTCATAAGAAACTTTAAAAAAGTTGAATTTTAAAAGATTTTAATTAAAAATTCTGAATAAGTTAGTTTATTAAAATATTTTTATTCACATTTTTTCAAATTAGTTATGTTTTTAAGTATGTAATATTTAATTGAAAAACTTTCAAATTATTCAAAATTTCATGAAATTGTCTTGTAAACAAGTGGATTTTAGAAATATTTTAGTTAGTATTTCTAGAATATAATTGAATTAAAATTTTGAAAATAATTTTTAATAAGTTGCAGTAGCAATTCTTAAAAATTATTCAAATCTAAAGGATTTCAAATTTGTTTTTTTTTTGAAATTTGAATACCTGTATGGAAAAATAAATAGACAATAATTAAATATTTATTTCAAAAAACCTATGTAAGTTCAAAATTATTTTTAGAGTAAACTAAAATATTTTTAGGGTTTGAGAAAAAGTCAGTTTTATTTAAAAATCAGGAAATTCTTTCAATCTTTCATGGAATAATTTGTTTTCAGAGTTATTTATGACCGGGAAAAATAATTTATGACCGGGAAATGACCGTGAATGTTTTATATGAAAAAAGTGGCTACCCTGTTATTTTAAATACAATCGTCGGGTTAGTGAAAAAAGTACACGTCGCATTTTCAGTGAAAAAGAAGACACCTCAATTTTTAATTAAAAAAAACACATCGGCAATATTCATTTTAAATGAATCTTCTATTAGCGATAATATGTCTAAAGCAATTGTTTTATGAATTTTTTGTACTTCAGAAACTATGAATATAATGTGTTTATAAATCCTTTAACACAACATTTATTTAAAATGAATATTTTTGACGTTTCCTTTTATTCAACTAAAAAGCGGAGTGTTATTTTTTTCAATGAAAATTTGACTTGTACTTTTCTCCCACAAACCCACTAATGCAGACTTAAACTTTAGTATGGTTTATATTGCAAGCGTTAGTCTCTGCGTAGTTTCATTCAAAATAATATAAGCATAACCTCTATTATTTTTCGCTTTTTACAGAACTCTTTACATTTGATAAACAAAATTTTGCCTTGACTCAAATTAAATTAAATATATTCTTTCAGGCAATCAATTTCATGAAAATGCTTCAATTTTTCAACAACAACAACAACAGCAGCAACAACAACAGCAACAACAACAGCAACAACAACAACAACCATCTACAACACAGGAATCAGATGGAACTGAATTCGACACATGTAATTTTGATAGTTCTTCGTCGGATGACGACGATGATGAGGGTGGAGAACAATCTTTTGATAATACTGGACGCTCACACGCTTCTTGCTTAACTTCCTCATCACTACCTGAGAAGCAAATTGAATTTCAAGATTATGATAATAGAATAATGTTCGATAAATCAAAACAAACTGTTCACGACGTGTTAGAGATGATTGTTGCTTATAATCTTCGATTTGGTGGTTCAAAAGAAGCACGCACCATGTTGTTGGAAATGTTTAAAATTTGCGCAGGTCCTCAATTTGAAAATTTGAATATCTCTAATTATAAAATTTCAAAAATTTTTGATACACCACCAGATAAAATTGAATTTCATTCTTATTGCGAAAAGTGTATGAATGTCTTAGGTTCTGCTAACAAATCCAATGTAAAAGGTCAAACGTTGCATTGCTTTGTATGTGACACAGAATATTTTATGAAATTGAGTAATAACAATCATTTTCTAACTGTTGATTTGAAATATCAAATTCGAACCCTTCTCGAAAAAGATGAGCTCGTGCAATATTTTAAAACAAAACCGGCTGAAGATACTGAAATAATGTAAACAAATGTTATACGAGATGTCAATGATAGTTTATTGTATAAAAAGACTAATGAAAAATATCCTAACAATATTACTTACATTGTTAGTACCGATGGTGCTCCATTATTTAAGGTATCAAAAAGAAACTTTTGGCCATTGCAAATAATGCTTAATAATTTACCTCCTTCATTGAGACATAAATTTATATTATTAGCTGGTATGATGGTTGTCTACACAGAACCGAAACCTGCATTAATGAATGCGTGCATTGGTGAATTTGTAAAGCAAGTGATTCGCTTATGTTCACAGGGAATGCATGTAAAATTTCCAAATAAAGATCAAGAAACAACGCTTTACTTTACTTTGTAACTCGTCGTTGCAGATGCAGTTGCACGAGCTATTCTACAAAATCGACTACATCACAATGGGTACTGTGCATGCGGTTACTGCTATCATCTTGGAAAGTATATTAAGGGAATTAAGAGAGGAGTGAAATATCCATTTCTAGAAGAGGAATCAAAACTTCGATGCCACGAACTTCATCTCCAAGATGTGAAAAATGCATGCGCTCGTGATTCATTTGTAAATGGAGTTAAAGGTGAATCAAGTTTCATAAAAATCAAAAGTCTTGATATGATCTGGGGATTTCCTTTGAACTACTTGCATAATGCTCTCTTTGGAATTTGTGAACAAGTTTGGAAACATTGGCATCGTATTTTAAAACCTACAGAAAGGAAAAACATTGATCAATTACTACTTAAAATACAACCTCCAAGAGAATTACAAAGAAGTTCCGAAAAGATTTCTAATAAAAGTATTTGGAAAGGGATGCGTGCATTGGTGAATTTGTAAAGCAAGTGATTCGCTTATGTTCACAGGGAATGCATGTAAAATTTCCAAATAAAGATCAAGAAACAACGCTTTACTTTACTTTGTTACTCGTCGTTGCAGATGCAGTTGCACGAGCTATTCTACAAAATCGACTACATCACAATGGGTACTGTGCATGCGGTTACTGCTATCATCTTGGAAAGTATATTAAGGGAATTAAGAGAGGAGTGAAATATCCATTTCTAGAAGAGGAATCAAAACTTCGATGCCACGAACTTCATCTCCAAGATGTGAAAAATGCATGCGCTCGTGATTCATTTGTAAATGGAGTTAAAGGTGAATCAAGTTTCATAAAAATCAAAAGTCTTGATATGATCTGGGGATTTCCTTTGAACTACTTGCATAATGCTCTCTTTGGAATTTGTGAACAAGTTTGGAAACATTGGCATCGTATTTTAAAACCTACAGAAAGGAAAAACATTGATCAATTACTACTTAAAATACAACCTCCAAGAGAATTACAAAGAAGTTCCGAAAAGATTTCTAATAAAAGTATTTGGAAAGGGATGCGTGCATTGGTGAATTTGTAAAGCAAGTGATTCGCTTATGTTCACAGGGAATGCATGTAAAATTTCCAAATAAAGATCAAGAAACAACGCTTTACTTTACTTTGTTACTCGTCGTTGCAGATGCAGTTGCACGAGCTATTCTACAAAATCGACTACATCACAATGGGTACTGTGCATGCGGTTACTGCTATCATCTTGGAAAGTATATTAAGGGAATTAAGAGAGGAGTGAAATATCCATTTCTAGAAGAGGAATCAAAACTTCGATGCCACGAACTTCATCTCCAAGATGTGAAAAAATGCATGCGCTCGTGATTCATTTGTAAATGGAGTTAAAGGTGAATCAAGTTTCATAAAAATCAAAAGTCTTGATATGATCTGGGGATTTCCTTTGAACTACTTGCATAATGCTCTCTTTGGAATTTGTGAACAAGTTTGGAAACATTGGCATCGTATTTTAAAACCTACAGAAAGGAAAAACATTGATCAATTACTACTTAAAATACAACCTCCAAGAGAATTACAAAGAAGTTCCGAAAAGATTTCTAATAAAAGTATTTGGAAAGGGAGTCACTGGAAAGCGTGGCTACTTTATTATTCGCTTCCAGTTTGCTTAGAAAGTATTCCATCTGAAATGCTGGAGCATTTTGCGTTATTTGTAAATAGCAAGTTTACTTTATTAAAGTCAGAAATCTTTGAAGAGGAGCTAGACATCTGCGAAGAGAATTTAATAACATTTTTGGCACGATATGAAATTTTGTATGGTCCAGAAAGTATGACACTTAACGTCCACTGTGTTTCAACACATTGTTCAAACAGTCCGCGAATCTGGTCCCTTATGGGCAACGTCATCCTTCCCATTTGAGCATAATATTCACTTTTGTAAGGAAGCACTTGGTGGTCCAAAAAGTCCTGACCAACAAATTGTGAATAAATCGTTAAATTTACTGAAGTACCGTGTTCGGCCACCTAACTCAAATATTTCATCTGAAGCAAGAAAATTTTGCGAAGACATTTTTATACCAAAAGCATTAACGAATAGTGGTGTAAAATCTGAGAATGTGACGTTTGTTGGACCACATCATAGAAATATATTTCAGTCTACAGTTAATAAACGATTTGAAAGATGTATTTACGAAAATCGCATATACAGTAGTATAAACTATGTTCGAACAAAGAAATTTAATGACACTGCAATTGTTTTGAAGAATGGAACTTTCGCCCAAATAACGGGTATATTTTTACTGCCAAATGGAACATGTTCGTTTGCAATAAAGCAATTGGTTGTCAAGCCCTTCCTCGTGGGAAATGTTTCATTAATTCACATTCATGAAATTGTAAAAAATATTGATCATCCACCTGTACTTATTACAGACGTATTTTCGAAATGTGTAGTTATTGATTTTAATAAAGCACAGTATGTTTATCGTATTCCCAACACATATAAAGCACAGTAATACATAGTAATTTAGTCACTCATTTGTATACTATTCTAAAAAAATATTCTATGAGAAAAAAAGGAATATTGAAACTTATTGAAAAATAAAATCTAAGATATTAGAATAAGTTCTTTGTGCAAAAATTTTAAACTTTTTTTAAATGTAAAAATGTGAAACTATTTATCAGAATGTCGTTAACAATATTTTATGAGCTCCGTTATTTAGTGGTGTAAAAAGTTAATAAATTATTTTGTACTGTTCAAATTTTTAAAATATGTTTGACTTTCTTTATATTTTATTTCACAAACGGTAAAATTTTAATTAATAAAAATTTATATTGTGTAAAGAAATAAACTTTTTTCTTCTTTAAAACTTGCAATCATATTTAATTATTATATATTACTGTTAAAATGACATTAAAGTCAGGTAGGTACTGGCTATTGATCCGACATTCGAATATTCGATAATATTAATTGATGAAAATTAATGAATTTAAAGAAAATGATCTACATGCATAACAAGCTTCTTTTATTTAATTAATTAATATTTTAAGAAATAATCCTTATTAATAAAATCAGATGTCTGTCTGTACATTGCTTAAAACTTAAAAATGTTAACATGATTAGTTATTATGGACATCAGAGATTCCAAAAATATTCTTAAAAAATTTAATGTATGTATGTATGTATGTATGTATGTATGTATGTATGTATGTATGTATGTATGTATGTATGTATGTATGTATGTATGTATGTATGTATGTATGTATGTATGTATGTATGTATGTATGTATGTATGTATGTCTGTCACAAAAACTTTGTACCCTAATCACACAAAAACATGTGAATCGATTTAAGTCCAACTTGGTAGGTTATTAGGTATTGACCCAAGGAAGGTTTATAAATTTACAGATTTAAAAAATATTAATTAGAACGGCAGATATTCAATTTTTTCAAAAAATTCAAAAAATCGAAAATTTCAAAATTTTTTATTTTTATGGATTGCTTTTAAAGTTTCTATACTTGAGTATTACATGTTATTTAGTCACATTATAGCATAACTTAGCAAAAAATAAAGTCCTATAACTAATATGTAAGTATAAAAATGTTTTCAAAAAATCGAAAATTTCAAAATTTTACATTTCTTATGGATTGCTTTTAAACTTTCTATATTTGAGTTTTTACATGTTATTTTGTCACATTTTAGCATAATTTTGCAAAAAATACTATTCTACAACTAAGATATAAATATAAAAATATTTTCAAAAACTTCAAAAATGGAAAATTTCCAAATTTCGCAATTTTTAATGAATAGCTTTTAAACTTTCTAAAATTGAATATTATATGTTATTTAGTCAGATTTTATCATAATTTTGCAAAAAATACTATCCTACAAGAAATATAAAAATATTTTCAATATCAAAAAATCGATACTAATTACTATATGAAGTTTAATTCAGTAGTATTTTTGGAGTCTCTGATTAATATTTTGACGTCAAAATAGTGCAATTCAAAATTATTTATCAAATCAATCTAATATTTTCAAGAAGTTCAGAAATATTGAAAATGCAAATTTTTTATGATTAAAATGATTTTGCAGGATGTCAAGAATTGTAAGTCACCTGTGATACAATACAAGCATATTATGCCACTAGGCAAAAACTTATATGTTAAAACGTTTTTTCATTTTAACTCTAGATTTAACTTTAAGAGATGTTTTGAGCAATGTAAGGACAAAAGTTAACACGGTGTCTATTTTTGTTTAACAAAATTTCCTGCTTTGTCCAAATTTTTCACGGTTTATCTCTTTTTTGTCAAATTTAAATTTACTTGATTTTATCCATAAATAAATCTACAAATGGCTATAAAAATTTACATATTTTATGAAAATACTGTTTCTTAAGTTCATAATTATAAATATAGATTATATTAGTATGCTGTCGTACAGTTTTCTATTTCTACTAATACATTTAACTGGGTATCTACCAAACGGGAAACACTGTAAAAAGCTGGGAATATGCCGAACCGGGAATTTTCCTATGAAATTAAGAAAAAGTTTCATTATATTAATTCGCTTTTAAAAAATTGCTTTTTACTTTAATTTTTATTGATGTATAATATTTATGAAAACAGACCCGAGTCAAAATTTAAGCTGATTCAAATAGTAATATTTTCCTACTAAAATAGCTATAATGGTAACTAATTATTATTTTTTTCCGGTCAAATTAAATTCCCTTGCTATTTTCTGATTTTCCAGATTAGTAGACACACTTAAATGTATTGGTAGAAAATAAAACCCGTCGAAGACGGGTACGACAGCTAGTTATTAATAAATACATCTTCTTTAATGTATTAAAAAAATATTATTTCATTATTAATGACATTTTTTTTATGAATTTTTTTGTGCTTTGGCATTTCATTGAAATTAATTATTCATTTACGTGAATAAAATATAAACATAAAAAATTATATTTAATCAATAAAATCATTAAAAAATAGTAATTTCTATATTTAAATATTTTTTAATATTTTACATAAAGTTTATTTTTTAACACAAAAATATCTTTTTATTGATAAGTGCATAATAGACAATATAATGTTCATAAATATTATTAATAAAAAAAACTTTAGAAATACCCAACATTTTTTTAAACTTTTTTTTAATGTAAAGATAAAACATATTTTCTAATAAAGTTTTCTAAAAAACTACCTTCTAATGAAGGTGATTTTCTATTTTTTTTCTTCTAATAAAGGTAATTTTTAAAAAATTTATTTATTTTTCTTATAAAGATAATTTTTTAAATTCATTTTTTTCTAAAAATATTCAATTTGTGTAATAACTAATAGATATATGGTAAAAAAATTTAATTTTATGAAAATTTTTTAATTTAAAAAAAATATTTCAGATTTTGTTAATAGAAATTGTGAAAAAATTGAAATTGTGCAGATTTGTTTACAAAATTTAAAAATAATATAGTTAAAAATTTTAATTAACAAATAGAAATTATAAGGATTTTTTTCCTAAAGATATTTAAAATTTAAGGAAAAATGTTTTATAAATAGGTTTATTAAATTTGGCAATTTCGTTATAAAAGTGATCCAAATAATTTTTTTTTCAAAGGAGAACAAAAAATTGGTTAAAAATTGTGATAAGAAATTGGCACTTTAGAAAATTTTTTCTTTCTTTTTCAAAAAGAAACTCATAATTTTGTGAACAGAATGTTGATTTAAAAGCAGATAATATGCAAAATACTTTCTATTTTCTAATCTTAATTTTTTAACAATTTTTTAACTTTTATTGAAAGTATGGAATTTTACAAATTTTAGGAAAATTAATATTATAAATTACAACTTTTTATAAAAATCATTTTTAGAGATCAAAAGATTAATGAAATTAGTAAAAATCTAATTTCATTAATACAAATTACGCAGTTAAAACTCTACATATTTACCATTTATTTATGCTTCTAAAAATCTGTCTTGGTCAATTGCCACAAATAAAAAAAATTATTGACCTTCGAATTTTCATATTCCTCTGAATACGCAACTTAAAATATTATGCAACCAATTATAAGAAATAAGAATAGTTTATTAACCCCAAAAATATTCTATTCTTCTGAATAAGGCATTGAAAATCTAAAGCAGTCGATTAAGAAAAATAGATTTCCATCATTTACTGACCACATTTTCAATTCCTTTCAATTTGCTTTTAAAATATCATTGCTGTCAATTGAAAACGGCGAAAATGTCCGATTTACTTACTAAACACTTTATTCTTTTAAATTCGCTAACTGCAATCGCCTGAAGTCGATTGAAAAGAATAGCTGATTCTTATTCTTTTCGATTCGCTTTCGCAAGACCTACGCTGTCGATTCAAAGGAATAGGATTCTGTATTTTTTTTTAACATTGAAAAGCAAAAAATTTTGCGCATTCAAAAAAATAGAAACTATCAATCTTTTTTTATCATCTCATTGACACGAACAATTGAGAAGAATTAACTTTTCTGATATTTTGCTATTCACTGAGGAATTGGTTTTTTTTGGAAATTCGCCTATTCAGAAAGATTAAAAAATCCTCGTTTTACAGAATATTTCTGGATATTTAATCTTTTCCTATTCCTCGCTTCTTACCGGGCACTTCATCCACAATCGCTTCATTCATACGACGTCTCACTTCTCTCGCGCTCAACTCCTCATTCGCTCCTCGGACGATTAGCGCAAAGCTCTTTTTTGGAGCATCGCTTCTCGTCCTTTCAGACATACCAACTTTTGCATTTTCACACATTTCATTCACACTCTCCACGTTCCTATTCATCTTCTCAGCCACATCACACACCACACTAACACATTTAGTCACTTTATTTACACATTCATTCATCTTCACTCGTTCATCCAGTCTACCACGCAGCATCGCATTCTCAAGCGCAAGCTTTTTTATAATCGTGTCCATTCCCGATACACAATTCAGGACATCATCAACAACATTCACGCACACATCACTCATCATCAGCTCTTTCACTTCATTCATCAGACTACTGGCCTTCGCCATAGCATCCATAACGTTCGCGTCCGCACTCACATTCATACTCGCACTTGCACTCACACTCTCACTTACCTCCACATCCATTCGTTGCTGCACCGCTGAGTCGTCCCCTCTACCGCCGCCTCTGGAACTCCGCTTCTGCTTCTTCTCTTTCTCCTCCTCCTCAGCAATTCTTAATCTCTCCCTCTCTTTCTCTCGCGTTCCACCTTCTTCTGTTCCTTAAAGAGTCTATTCAACTCCTTCCCGGACACTGCGCCACCCTTTTTTGTTTTCTCGTCTTTCGGCACCGCACTACTTCTCAGCGGCGACCGCGAGGTGTCACGATGACGAGGCTTATCGTCACCACTACCTTCGCTAGTCATGCTCCCTCCTCTTTCCTCCTCCTTTCCCTTTTTTTCCGAGGCTAATATTTGTTTATTCATCATCTGTTTCTTACCCCTCACCCATCAGGCAGCGTTTGTACCGCCGACAGAATGGCAGACAAGCAATGGACGAAAAGAAAGGAAAATAGAAAATAGAATAGAAAAGTATGTAAGAAAAGTATAGGATAAGAATGAAAAATATAGAATAGGAAAAGTAAAGAGATAGTAAAAGTGTCCAATACTTACCCGCCATCCCACCGGCGCACTACTCTTAAGTGAGGTAAGGCAATAAAAATACATTTTAATAGTAAAAAATCAGCATTCGTGCTAGTGGTTGACTGCCCTCAACCATGCATCCCCTGGCCGCACGGCTCAAGCTTGGGATTGGGGGATCATATAGAGGGTCCCCATCTCGCGACCGGGCAGTAAAGCCAAGTCCCCGGTCAACAGATGTGCAACGTTCCCCTGTCACGCATTACAGAGGTCGTTGAAGCACACCTGTTGATTACGGTATTAGGATATGAGCAGCGCTTACTCATACCCAGCTCAGGCACCCTGGGTTCGCCATACCCATAGTGAGGACCGAAGTCCCCACCCCCTGGGGGGAGTAGATAGGGACAATAATAATAATAATAATTGATTTTTGCTTTGTCTTTTGTTCGTTGACTATTCCGCTGTACCTTATCAAGCTGATATACCAGCGGTTGTTCTCCAAAGTAGTCTTCTTTCTTCTCTCTTCTTTCTTCTTTCTTGCAATCGTGTTTGGTTCTTCTTTCTTCTCTCTTTTTTTTCCGCTTATTAACACTTCATTAATCTGGACTCTGCTTTTCTTCTTCTATCTTTCTGTCTCATCGAGTCCCACTATATCCTCGTACTTCACCTAATCGAAACCAATTGAATTGAAACCACTGCTTGGGGTTGCCATACGGGTAGGAAAAATTAGTCAAAACAGAGTTCTCTAATGAGATTTACGGGGTTTGGTTTACTCTTCATTTCAAAGCCGTTGTCACGAAGGTTTTAAAATGCATAAAATGTCCCTTATCTACTAATCTCGTTTTTTCGATAGGCCAGGTCTCTCCTATCAATCTACACTCGTTCATTAAAATCTCTCTCGCGTCGTCATATTCATCACACTTCATCAATACGTGGCTTGAGGTGTCCTCCTTACCACACTCGCATTCTGCTGACTCAACGAGTCCCAAGCTGCTCAACCTTGCGTGAAAATCGCCATGCCCGGACAGGACTTGAGCTGTATAGAAGTCCGTATCCATCCAGTACATTTTAGTCCTTCTTTCAATTGAGGGAAGAACTCAAATGTCGTTCTGCCCTTGTTGGATTCTGACCACTGTTTTTGCCAGGTATCAAAGATATACTTTTTGAGCTTGTTCCTGAGCAGGTTCACTTCCATTCTGTTGGCGTTATTCACCACATATTTTATGCCTCCTATCTCAACTTCTAGCCCCTTTCTTATTGCATATCCAGCTGCTCTTCTCTGGACTTCCAACCTAATTGGTAATTCGACTGCCAGGACCTGAACCGCCTCTGCGGTAATTGTCCTGTACGCTCTCGTAACGCCAATTAGGGCAAATCTCTGCGCCGATACCAGCCTACTCCAGTCCTTGCAGTTGATTTTGTTTATCCACGCCGAGGATGCATACGTAGCCATTGCTAAGAATAGGCCTTTATAAATGATTCTGAGTGCCCTGAACGCAAGGCCCCATTCTCTTTTCGCTACATTCTTTAACGCCGCAAACATTCTTTTGCACTTCGCACTAACTATCTCGGTGTGCCTTCCTGCTCGAATTCCCTTGACACCTGCCTCGTATGTAACTCCAAGGTATTTGAACTCCTCCACTATACCAATTTGTTTGCCATCCAACCTTATATTTGGTGGTCTGCCAACATCCAGTTTACCTCTAAGGAGCATCATGACTGTTTTCTTTTGAGAAAGCTGCAGTTTTATCTCCATACACCAATTCTCAGCAGTCTCAATCGCTTTCGTCCCCTTTTCTTCTAATTCCTTTCTTGATGTTCCACTGACCACAACAACAACATCATCAGCAAACACCACCACTTTGAATCCACAAGCCTCCAGTAGCCTTATTAGACCATCGAATACCATGTTCCAAAGGACCGGACCTAGGACCGATCCCTGCGGGCATCCCTGATTCGTTTCTCGCTCTATAGACCCGCTTTTTGTCTTAAAGATAACTTTCCGTTGGCTTAGGTAACTTCTCAATATCTTCATAGTTTGCTCTGTCATTCCCATATTTCTTGCTGCTTTAATGATAGCAGGCCACCACAATGCATTAAATGCATTGCTGATGTCCAAAAATATGCCCAACACATATTTTCCTTCTGATTTTTCCTGGAGTTCCAGAAATTCCTGGAGTGCTTCTTCTGTCGACCTTCCTGGTCTGAAGTCATATTGTGACTCTGTCAGCGTCCTTTGTAGAATAAGACTCTCCATTGCCTTTCCTGCTACAGGTAATAGACAAATAGGTCTGTAGGATGATGCATCAGATTTACACTTTTCTTCCGACTTTAATAGTGTGACAACCGTTGCTTTCTTCCACTCTTTTGGGAAGACGCCCAATTTCCAACAGCCGTTAAACATTTCCAGAATAACCTGTCTTCTTAGGTTCCATGCACGCTTTAGAGCTGCCACCTCTATTCTGTCCCAACCAGGCGCCTTGCCTGTCTTCATCTTCTTCATCACCTCATCTACATCTTCCTCTGTAAACACATATACATCTCTGTTCTCCGCATGTTCCATATGAGCTTCGTCTCTTATCTTTCTCTGGTCGCGAGTATCTAGGCTCCTGTCATCGTAATTAAACAAGCCGTCCAACAGTTTTTCTGCCGACTGCCTCCAGTCTATCGTATGTTCGTTACCGGTTCTCATTGCATTGATGGCTGTTGCTCATTTTAACCTATTACAGCCTAATTTATATGCATATCCCCATGGATCTTTGCATGCATCGGAGACGAATGTTTTCCAACTCTCCGTTCTAGTCTTGTATATAAGCTTATCATATTCCCTTCTTGCCTTGTAGTAAGCTCGTTTTATCTCCGGTATTTCATCTTCCTTCTTAAGTTTACGTGCCTTCTGGAATTTTTTCCTGAGTCGATGCATATATCGTTTGCTTGTTGTGAGCTCACTGCTCCACCACCTTGCACAGCTCTTGGTCTTGCCTTTTATTGGCATCGACTCCTTACATGATTCCACCACCGCTCGTCTAACTTTTTTCAGCAGAGATATAACTTTGTGTGCAGTTATACAGGATACCGTCTCCGGTATTTTTCTCAGGAAAGCCTTATCGAAGAGCTCCCATCTCGCCTTAAGAGTTATGAACTTCTCCATGATTGTCCGTTCAACACTCACTATTTGTTGGTGCCACGGTGCGCCTGAAATTGGTTTTTATAAAAAGATCCTGCACTCGAAATTTTCTTGTCAATTTTGAATCTGTGAAGTTTAAAGAGTATTTTAAGACCAAAAAGAAAATAATCGCTGGAGCCCTTTTTGAGAAAATGAACTTTAAATATATTTTTTAATTTTATATTTTTAAATTGTTTAAAAAATCGACTTTGATTCCATAGAAACAGTGTGTTTATACATATTGCTAAGGTCAGTCTGTAGAGAAAAAGTCTTGAAAGGTACTTAAGAGGCAAACAAATTATAGGTTAGGTTCGAGTTAGATTTATCTTGATAAACAGTTTATTTCTAATTATTTGAATTTGAAACAAATTTTCATTTAATATTTTTTATTTGATAAAGATTTAAAGATCAATAATTATTAATTAGTAATTGATTTTCTATCCGTATTTTTACTCAAAAAATTGGAAAACATAACCTCAAATTTTTTGCTTCTTAGGTACCTTTCTTCGGAGCGTGACATACATATGTTAAAAATACATATCACAAATTTTGATGAAAACTTCTTTGACCATATCAAGTTACCTACTTACTAATTTTCGGCATCTTAACCCTTTAACGCCCGACTTTTTTGTAGCAGTGCAATTCACATCATTGCTCGTATATAAAGGTTTTCGGGGTCGCTGAACACGAATCTGAGGTCAGATTTTAAAAATTCAAAATGGCGGATCCAATATGGCGGCCATCTTCTCTAAAAATTAATTCAATTTGCCTGAAAATTGTTACTCGGGAGATTTTGGGAGCGCTAATTACAAATCCGATGTCCTTTTTTCAAAATTCAAAATGGCGTATCCAATATGGCGGACATCTTTTCTAAAAACTGATTCAATTTGCTTGAAAATTGTTACTCGGGGGTTTTCAGAGTCGCTGATTACGAATTTGATGTCAGATTTTAAAAATTCAAAATGGCGGATCCAATATGGCGGACATCTTTTTTAATAATTGATTTAATTTGCCTAAAAATTGTTAGTAGGGGGTTTTTGGGGTAGCTCTTTACTAATCCAATGTTAGAGTCTGTGTTAGGAAATTGTTTTTTTATAGTCACGAATGTAAACGAACATTTAATTTTGACATCGTTTTCTCATTAGGCATTTGTTTATCGGATGGTCACAAATGTAGATTCATATTTAATTCGGATCACGTTCTCATGTTAGGCTTTTGTTTTCCGATATTTACAAATATAGTCAATCATTTAAGATTGATTTCGTCGTTGCGTTAGGCATTTGTTTTTCTAATTATTACGAATATAGTAATGAATATTTCATTAATCATTCTGATGCTGGTTTCGCGTTAGGCATTTGTTTTTCACATTGTCACGAATGTAGGCGAACATTTTATTCTGATCTCGTTTTTATTTAGACATTCTATACACTAAATTGAAACCGCTATTTCACATTTTAAAAAATTAAAATAAAAATCGTAATCAGCGACCCCGAAAACCCCCGAGTAACAATTTTCAGGCAAATTGAATCAATTTTTAGAAAAGATATCCGCCATTTTGAATTTTTTAAATCTGATATCAAATTCGCAATCAGCGACCTCGAAAACCCCCGAGTAACAATTTTCAGGCAAATTGCATCAGTTTTTAGAAATGATGTCCGCCATATTAGATCCGCCATTTTGAATTTTTAAAATCTGATATCAAATTCGTAATCAGCGACCCCGAAAACCCCCGAGTAACAATTTTCAGGCAAATTGAATCAATTTTTAGAAAAGATGTCCGCCATTTTGAATTTTTTAAATCTGATATCAAATTCACAATCAGCGCAAAGGAAACCCCCGGGTAACAATTTTCAGGAAAATTGATTCAATTTTTAGAAAATATGTCCGCCATATTGGATCCGCCATTTTGAATTTTTTAAATCTCATATCAAATTCGCAATCAGCGACCCCGGAAACCCCCAAGTAACAATTTTCAGGCAAATTGAATCAGTTTTTAAAAATGATGTCCGCCATATTAGATCCGCCATTTTGAATTTTTAAAATCTGATATCAAATTCGTTATCAGCGAACGCGAAAACCCCCGAGTAACAATTTTCCGTAGCTTTGTTTCCTTTTATTTCCGAATTTGTAAGTTTGTTGCAAATTTTGCAACAAATTTTTTTTTTTATTATTGCTGTAATTACAAAATTGTTAATTATTTTTTAAAATGTAAATTTTTTTCATAAAGGTTTATAAATTTGTGGGTCGTGAGCGTTTAGAAATCAAAAATATCTTAATTTTTGTCGAAGTTATAGATTTTAGAAATCAAAAGTGGTTTTGATCGAAACCGCTGGGCGTTAAAGGGTTAAAATTACACTCGACTCTCGAATCTTGTACACTCTTGATTCTTTTGCAATTTTTCTCTCGCACCTCTTACCTTTTACATTAAATAAATAAATGACTATCAGAGTGTCAAAATATATTTATATCATGATAACTTAGGTTATCTAAAGTGGATTATAGCAGTTCCTCCATTATGTGATTAAAATTACATTAAAATTTTAATTACTATAAATGTAAATATTAAAACTAAAACATAAATACTGTCATTAATTTATATATTTGGTTATACATATTGTATTGTTTTGCGTTACCATGGCATTTGTTTTGGTAAAAGATATGAGAGGATTTGGTCCCATAAGTGCAAAAGATCCGAGAGTCGAGTGTACTTGAAAGACCGTAAGAACACAAAATTAATTAATCAAAAATTAACATGAAATTTTCAAGACTTTTTCTCTACAGACTGATCTTAGCAATATGTATAAACACACTGTTTCTATGGAATCAAAGTCGATTTTTTAAACAATTTAAAAATATAAAATTAAAAAATATATTTAAAGTTAATTTTCTCAAAAAGGGCTCTAGCGATTATTTTCTTTTTGGTCTTAAAATACTCTTTAAACTTCACAGATTCAAAATTGACAAGAAAATTTCGAGTGCAGTAACTTTTTATAAAAACCCATTTTAGGCGCACCGTGGGTGGTCTCTTACCACCTCTAACGTTATCGGGTTATGGTCACTCGAAGTCCATCCTTCGTGGACCTTCCAATCTCTTATTCTCCTTATTACTGTCTCCGATACCAAAGTGACATCGATATTTGACTCACCACCGGGTCTAGAGTATGTAGGAGGACAATTAGCCTCATTAGCCACAAAAAGGTTCGACTCCATTATGAGCGTCTCCAACAGTTCTCCTTCTGGCGACAGATCATTAGAGTGCCACGCAGGCGAGTGTGCATTGGCATCTATGCATTTTATTACTTGCTTTCCATGTAATGCTCTTAGTATGTCTCTTAGCTGGTTTAAGAATGGATCGATGTTCATTGAATACTGGAAATAGCCACTAATGAGGTAGATCTTCATTCCGCCGCTATCGATTTGTACACATGTCATATGCGAGTTGCTCAGGTGCTGAAGGTGCATAACCACCAAATCCTGGTCAAAGATGACCACTCCTGCCCATGCCTTCTCGCCAATTTTTTCTCCAGAAATAACACTTGATTGGCCTCTGAAATTTTCGATCTTCCCTTTTACAACAAACGGCTCTTGTATCGCAAGAACTTGCAGTCCGCTTTCCTGGACGTGATATCTGACTTTTGCGACTGTACGCATTGTTCTGGCAGCGTTAAGCTGCAGAATCTTAATGCCCTTATTCACTGATCCCGAAGTCGGTTCTTGCGATGATTCTCTCCAGCGCTAGTTTGTACATCGGGCATGATTTATCATTGACCGAGTGATCAGATCGCTTCTTAGCCTTTTTGCACGCTGTGCAAGTAGGTGGTACCTTCTTTTCTTTTTCTGGACACATTGCGTGTTCATGTCCTGCCTTTGACCAATACGAGCAACTCTGTTCAGTCTCTCTACAGTATTTCGAGACATGGCCATATAATTGGCATTTGTAGCATCGTGTAACACCTCTATAATCTTCAACTTTGCACGACTGCCACAAAATGTACAGTCTTGCACGTTCGCTCCTTCTAAGGATGTTTCGAATTTTGGGGGAGACCTCAACCACCCAATTTGTACAGCTGCCATCGCGTTTACCAATTCTAAATCTTGGAAGGAAGTTATTATTAAATTCCTCCCTTGTGACACCTTCCAATAACTCCTCATTTTGTCGGAAGATTGTATCCGACACTACTTCCATTTCTAATTCTCTTGGTACATCATACGTAATTATCTTAGGGTTCATCGCACCCGATCTAGCCACCTTATACCCTGATGATGCCAATCCTTTGTGGTCAATAATCTTTTTGAGATCCTCTTCTGTCGCTGTCTCAATGACAATCTTGCCATCGAGTTTCTTTCTTACACCCTTGACCTTAATGCATTCCCTTCCTGGGTCTGATAACTCCATTATATCTTTTTTGACCTCTTCGACATCCTTCTTACAATTCTCCGCTGGGGAGATTATTGCCATTTGGGCCACACTCCCGAATTTTCTCCCTACACCGCTTATTGGTGGTACCTTGACCGATTGTACATTTGCTGCAGCTATTGACGCATATGATGTACATGTTTCCTTCTTCTTCCTGAGCTCTTTGTTTAGGAAAGATATTTGCGCCTCCCTACTATCTGCAACTCCCTTCAGGTACGCATTTCTCGTCAAAAGTTCCAGCGTCATCTTCGCCAGCTCATCGACATGTCCCATGATCTCCGCCGTTAGAGCCTTTGTCACCCGCTTGGATGGGTCGCTCTCGCAACATTTCCTCACTGCCTCCTTCATATCCTGAACTTCACCGATCCTAAGATCACTCTTTGCCAATTCATCCATTAGGTCTTCGTCCAAAGACGAGTCCAACTCGAGGCATGATCTCTTCCTCTCGAATCTATCCTTTGCTTCGTTTCGTTCACGGGGGAACGTTTTGTTTTTCACCTCCGCTGAGCCTAGGTGCTCATCAAACTCCTCATCCATCGGCACACTCATATTATTTCTTTTTGTTTCTGTCATTTTCATTATTTTTAATTTGGTTCATTTCATGAAGCTCCGAGCATTCCTCGGAGGATTTAATCCTTCCTTTCTGAGCAGCTTTCTACTCCCTTTTATATAGTGAGCCTTCGTTATATTGTGGCCGCCGCGGTGCTCCCCGTTGCGGCTTCGGCAGGGCCTAGTACGTGCACCACACGTCACTGCCGGGCCGTCGGGATTTTCGCCCCCTGGTCAGGCAGCCAGGTATACATGGTTAGTGCAACCCGGGCCTGTGTACTATGGGGCAGCCTGGTGTGCCTCCAGTTTACTTGCTGAACCCTCTCAAACTATCTCTCTCCACAACTTAGGAGTTCCGGCTCCACAAACTATCCGGAACCCTCTTTGCAACACCCTTTACCTCCTTAGAGGGCGGCTTAAAATGCGCATGCGCCTGTTTCATCTGTTCTAGGATAGGTCTATTTTTCTTTTTGATTACAGCGAAAAATGAGATGCAATGTCCTCCTTGAAGTCACATCTCCATAACTCCATAGCAATGACACCATCTTTCGAACTTCCCTGATATGGACATGGTCAGGATTTTGTTAAAGAAAAAAGGGGAGCGCGGTGATACAAATCAGAGCGCTTCCCCTTATTTAAAAACCTCTTTCATCCTGAGTGCCAACGCTTTATCACTTCAGTGCAATAACTGACTCCGAAAAATTTTGCATAAAAAAAGGGATGCAGTGGTACAAAACCAAAGCATCCCTTGATACAACACACCTCCCTCGCATCAATCGCCACCGCATACTCTTCCCTCCACTGCTCCTCCTTCCCCGCATTGAACCTTGATGCGGGGCCCCGGGCTTGCAACCGGTATAGCGGAGTTAGTAAATTGGGACATCGCCTCGTTTGTTTAACGTGATGGAACTCCCGGTACCGGTATACCAACACGGCTCGCCTACGAGCATAGTAGATAGGGACAATAATAATAATAATAATAATGGTCTTTGCCTTTCCCTTCTGGGAATCTTTAAGTACGCCGTACCCTATCCGTGGATATACCGGCGATTTCTGTTCTTTTCTTATGTTCTCGGCTTTCCTTAGTTTTTGCACCGCTTCCTTTACGACGTTTATGATCTGATTCCGTATCTTTCAACTCCTTTCTTATAACTACATCATTTATCTTTTACCCGCTTTTGTTCCTTGGCGTTTTGTAGAGCATCCCGCTATAAATTTCATTGTTTGTCTTTGTAACCACTGCCTCGGTGTTGTCAACGGTTGGAAAAATTAGTGTAAACAGAGTTCTCTTACGAGATTTGTGGGGTTTGGTTTGCCCTTCGGGCTATCCAGGGAAACCACGTGGAGGTACCCACCCAGAACATATCTGGCTCTGCCGCCGTGACTCGGCTTGGGAACATCCCTCTGCCTTTAGCGTCTCACGACTTGCATCCAGGGGTGCGATTTTGTAATTTCACTTTGACTTTGAATTCGATATTGACTTTGACATTGACTTTGACATTGATTTCTGATATTAATTTTGACATTGACATTGACATTGACATTGACTTTGACTTTGACTTTGACTTTGACTTTGACTTTGACTAAAATTTAAATTTTATGTAATTAGATCCAAAAAATGTTGTTTTTGTAGACAGTTTGTATACAAACACAAAATTTAATACTCTTAGATAAAATATATATTTTCCTTAAATAAATTAATGTATTTTTGAGAATTTCTAGTGCCAATGTATCCAATTTATTTGATTTACTATAAAAAATTTTAATCAGAAACTCCAATCTGGGGACCAAAATATTCCGCTAAAAATTTTTGAATGCATAAAATCAATATGTATGAAACATTAAACAAAATAGGAGGAAAAGATCGTCTTCATGTAAAAAAACAAAATTTTATTGTACAATAATATTCGAATATTATTTGATTAAGGGCATCCGGAAAAATCCACCCCTAAATAGTGGTTTCCCGCTTACCTACTCATTCCAAAGTGAGAAGAGATATCGAGCTGGAATTTTTCGAGGTACAGTAGGATCGTTCAATAGTGCAGTCGTCGGGAATATTGTGCACTGTTCGAAGCAAGCAAAAACTAAAACATTCAGGTCCGTGTCAAGAAAATTAAGGGTCCCCCAGTACTAAATACCGGGCACCACTAAATTATACTAAATAATCAAATGAGCGACGGTACTGTATTTGACGTCACAGATTCCCTTTCCCTTTGCCTCCCGAAACCCCTTGTCTACTCAACTCACTAATGACTGCACTATTGAAAGATCCTACTGTAATTAGAAGAGAGCTTACTAATAGAGAATCTTTTCTATATTTATAATTTTTGAAAAAAGTATTGAAAAACTAAGTTATAAAAGTTACATTTTCGTCGGAAGTGACAGACAATATGACAGCAGGTACACAGAAAATTGTATCTATGTGTCTCACCACCATCATTTGAAATCAATTTTTCCTTTAACCCTTAAACCGCACCCTGGGTGTGCGACACCCATATTCTAGCTTTTTACTATAATATCTCGTTTAAACTTAAAGTCGTAAAAATTGAACATATGTCGTTATTGGACGATACATTTTGTACTTAACTTTATGTTCCGTGAGGGACATTAGTCTCCAAAGTGTCTTTGTGTATTTGATAACTTTATGAAGTTAACAGCGAAAAATTTCTGGGTGGCTGATACCCAGTTTTCGGTTTAAGGTGATTTCAGTAGTTTTAAAAAACATTTTTTTAATTATTAAGATTAAATAAATCATTATGAAACTTATTTTCCTTCAAAATAGATGTACTGAGCTACATAAGATAATTTTTCTAAAACATAATATCCTTTTCCAGCTTGGAGAACACACTTTAAAGTCCCCGGGTGTCGCACACCCAGTGTGCGGTTTAAGGATGGATTCGGCAGTTTGCGGTTTAAGGGTTAAATATTTTATTCAAACTAAAATTATGCAAAAGAAAGAAACGAATTTATTGGATTTAATTATGATTAATTCTTTGTATTATAATACAATTTATACTATATATAAATTAATCGATTTACCTTAAGGCAAAAAAGTAAAATTTTATTACATATTAACTTCAATATCCAAAGCAAAAATGTTGTTAAAAAAATAAATCTTTCGACGAATGTAAAAAATAGAAGATCCATGCAATTACTAAAAATTTAATTTTTATTATATTAAATAGTTAAAATCCTCAGAATAGCTATATATACATTTTAGATATTGCGTTAACATTATACTGTGTAAAAAAAATTTAATTTTAAAATCATCACACTTAAATGTTACCTTCTAAGAGAAAAAGTGACTTAAAATGTAAAATAAATTTTTATTTGAATAAACTTTTAATATAATAGAAGTAAACAATTTTTATAATATTATTGGAAAATGATCAGTTTTGCCGCATCTCTTCAGTTAAATCTTTGAATGCATCTGAGATATTATTGAGAATTTCATTCCTGTTTTGTGCAATTTTAAGTTTGGATTCTTTCAATTTAATTATTTCATTTAATTTTTTTATTTTTAATTCTTGATAGGCACTGAGATGTATTTTTCTTTTTATCATAACACCTGTAATTTTAAACAATAAATAAATAAAACCCAATCAGAAATGACTCATCAATTTGATGATCATAATTTCGTCAAATTGACAACTTGAATTGAAGAAAACACATTCCACCTTTTGACCATTTTTTGGTAATTTTTAAAATTGACGAAATTTTGACGATTTATAGATATATTAGTTTTTAATCATTTAAAAAATTTATTGAATTTTCACGATCTACCAATTTAATTTGATAGTGATAACTAAAAAAATTAAGATCAAATTTTTTTAACGCAATCAAATAAGTTTGTCATTTTTATTGACGATTTCTCACTTGGAAGTTAGTATTTTACTTGTAAATAATATAATAAACTCTACGAATAAAAAAAACAACCTTCCATAAAAAGATATCGTACTGAGTAATTACATAGTAATTACATAATATATTTATACACAAGTATGTGAAAAATAATTTTTTAGAAAAAAATTTTAAGTTTCTCCATATTTACTTCTCAATTTATTTATTGGTCAATTCTTTTCAACAGTAACGTTCTTGTTAGTAGACGGCTCTTTGCTTGTGGATGCGTCTTCTTCGTCTGATTCACTCACCAGGATTACGTCTGCTTTTTCTTCATATAAAGTTATTAAGAGACGCATGCTTATTCCCGAAATCTTTTTTGACCAAATAGGTATTTGATATAAAACTACTTAACTTAAAATTCACATAATGTGCACATTATTTGCCATAAATTTCATTGTATACAAAAACCATTTAACATAAATATCATTTGTCATAGAATTCATTAAACAGAAATATTATGTTACATAAAACTCAGATAACTTAATTCCCATTTGACATAAAAATTATGTCACATAAATTTCTATTGACATAAAAATCATTTAACATAAATTTCTTTTAAAATAAAATTCATTTAACGTAAATTTTATTTGTTATAAAATTCATTTGACATCAATTTCATTTGGCATAAATGCCATTTAACGTAATTCTCATTTGACATAAATATCATTAGACATAAAATTAGCTTGTCATAAATTTCATTTGACGGGAATATTATTTAACGCAAAATTAAATTTATATAAATTTTATTTAGCATAAATTCTACTTAACATAATCCTCATTTGGCATAAAATCTACTTGACATAAATATCATTTGGTATAAGTCCTATTTGACATAACTTTCATTTGACATAAAGTTCACTTGATATAAATTTCATTTGACGGATAACTCATTACACATAATTCTCATTTGACATAAAATTCAGTTGTCATAGATTTTATTTTACATAAAGATCATTTGACATGGAAATGTAGGCGCGAATTTCAAAATTGGCGAATCACAGTGATGTTGATAATATCTAATTGGTTACTTTTAAAATTCGCGCCGATATTGTTATGTAAAATGTAATTTGTGTAAAATGATTTTTATGTCAAATGAGAATTTTGTTAAATGACTTTTATGACAAATGAGAATTGTGTTAAATGTCTTTTATGTCAAATGAACTTTATGTCAAATGAGAATTATGTTAAATGGGATTTATACCAAATGAAATTTATGTCAGGTAAATTTTATGCCAAATGAGAATTATGTTAAATGGAATTTATGCTAAATGAAATTTATATAAATTTAATTTTACGTTAAATAATAATTATGTTAAATGATATTCACGTCAAATGAAATTTATGTCAAGCTAATTTTATATCTAATGATATTTATGTCAAATGAGAATTACGTTAAATGACATTTATGCCAAATGAAATTGATGTCAAATGAATTTTATAACAAATAAAGTTTACGTTAAATAAATTTTATGTCAAAAGAAATTTATGTTAAATGATTTTTATGTCAATAGAAATTTATGTTACATAATTTTTATGTCAAATGGGAATTAAGATAAATGAGTTTTATGTAACATAATATTTCTGTTTAATGAATTCTATGACAAATGATATTTATGTTAAATGGTTTTTGTGTACAATGAAATTTATGTCAAATAATGTGCATATTATGTGAATTTTAAGTTAAGTAGTTTTATATCAAATAACTATTTGGTCAAAAAAGATTTCGGAAATAAGCATGCGTCTCGTTATTAATTACAAATTTTGGAATGTTAAAAAATGATAAAAGAAACAAATTAAATAAATACAGTATAAATGATCAAATAAAGAAGAAAGAAGGGTTTTCATAACAGATCAGTAGGATGGCTAAAATTAAGAATAATTAGGAAAATTAGAGATGAAACTGAGGAAAGAAGTATTTATTTATTTGGTTATTTTATTATTTATTTTTTATCATTTATTTAGTATTTAGTAATTTATTTTTTTAAATTAGGTTAGGTTGAAAATTGCACATGTAAAATTAGAAAATAATAAACTTTTTGACAAAACAAATTTTGTTTTATAATTACGTTATAATTTAAAATTAATTAAAAAAAATGTGAATGTAAAAAATTAAATGTATGTATTTAAAAATGAAGTAAATTAATAAAGTTAAAATAAACTAAACCTTTACCGACTGACACCTCTTTCTTTGAATTATTTGTCGCTCTAATTAATTTATTGTTTTTGTTACTTCTGGTCTGTAAAATAATTTATAAAAAATAACAGTTTTATTTCATAATTGAAAGATATGATTATCTATTAACATAGTATTCTAAACAAGAAATGTATTTTCATTGTAGAAACTCCACATAGCTTTGGAGTGTAGAATCAAAGGTATTTAGATGCAGATTTTACAAAAGTGCCTATGAAAAAAAATATTATACAAACGCTTATTTTCGGCAGCTACATGATTTAAATTCTTAAATGCATCCAGTTCCCATTTTTCTTGCGGAGGTAGAATCAATAAATCATTTTGTATTAGGGAGCGGAGTTGTTCATCGGAGAAATCGAATTCAACTGGAATTGGTGAACCACCTCCAGTTTGTGTTTGATTTTTTTTTTCATTTCTAATTTTTATTTTCACTTCACTTAACCAATTCAACCATAGCTGAAAATGTTTTGAATGATATATAATTAATTATTTCAGTCTTGACAAGTACTCAAATAGCATGTAATATTACATTAGCAAATACCATGAAATATTATTACATGTTACTTGGGCAAGAATTATCATAGTACCATTTTAGTAGTTTACAAAAGTATTATTAAAAAAGAATAACACATATATATGAACTAAATAATAAATAGTTCTTTAACGCGCATTTTTCAAAGAACGATGATTCAATATTATTACTATAAATGGAAATAAAATAAATATTTCTATATTTTCTTATAAAAAATAAAATAGTTTTTTAAATAAAAAATAATTTAAAAATTGGTTTGGAAATAATTTGTAATTATGACTTTAAAAAATTGTATTGGTTTTTTTGTTTTTGCTTAATAGCTCATTTATTACCTTTAATAAAAAATTCAGTAATAATAATGTAGGTTAATTTATTCAACTTTTACATTAAAAAATATTTTTTTATGAAAGCAAATATTGAAAATAACAATATTAGGTTATATTAAAATTCTTTTTTTAATTTTCAAAAAATTAAAAATTTCGATTAAAATTGATTTAATTGAACTAAAAAATAAAAAAATAATTTAATAGATAATAAATTGAGTAAACAATCTTTTTTTAACCTTTTCCCATTCGTCTACTTTTTTCTTGGCCCCATTTTTTTCCAAGTTTAGGACAGTGCTAAGAACTTGCCACTTTTTCTTCTGGACAGTTTTATTGCATTTTAAGTTGAGTAGATCCTGATTGCTTTTCATGAACCTAATCATAATTAGTTTCTGTAAATATGAAACCTGGTCCATTTCTAAAACTGGAATTAACTTTTGTCAAATTCTGTTTAACGTCTGTTTATTATACGTATACATATAACCATAAATTAAATGTCAGTTATGAATATGCATTTTAAACAAAAAAGAACCGCGAAATTAATTACATATTTTTCTACAATATAAAGTATTTAAAAAACTATTTTTTAATAAAATATACTTTTTTGTATACAGAATTTAAATTATGTTTTGCAGAAATTGATAATGATTTTAAAACACACTATTAATTACAATTATTTGAATGTACAATTATAACAATTCAGCCTAAATAAAATTATTTTTATATTTAAAAATATAAAATTTTTACAAGGAAATATGATATTAAAGCAATTTATTTTATGTAATCGAATGACATCAATTTTTTCAGCTACATTGCATTTCTTGAAATTAACATTAACTTTTTTTCAGAGAAAGTATATAATCTTAGGTTTAATTGAAATATTACTTAACTGTTTAAATTATTTTTATTAACTATTTTGAGAACACAACTTATAACTCTTAAAAGTAATCAAGGAAAATTAGTATTTTACTAAAAAAATGGTTTAGTTTACTAAACTAAATGGCAAAAAATTTTTGAAACAAATTTTTAAGTTGCCTAAGATTGCTTATTAAGATTATTAATTCCGCTCAAAATTCCATTTAAGACATTAATTAATTGGGACTGGTGTTTCTTGTTAGCCTTCATTTCCTCCTTTTGCAATTTCAAAACTTCCTGCTTCAGTTTAACCTTCATTGCTAATAATTCTATTGCAGTTTTATTTCTAATGAAAAATTTTCGATGTTTATTAAAATATTTTAAATAAAAAAATTAAAGAAACAATTTTCTTTATTGTCAGTTGTTAAGTGTAAATTATTTGAAAATATTTTATTGGAAATATTTAATTATTGAATATAGAAATATAAAAATGAATAAATAATAATACAAAATATTTAAAAATTATTTTTGACTATTTATAATATTCATTTTTTGAGAACATTAAAAGTTAAAATCAATATAATCGATTGGTAATTTAGGATCAAGAGAAAATTAAAAAAAAGGATTAATGAAAAGGAAGATATAAAATTTGAAATTTTATTTTTACAAAATTTGAAGTTTTATTAAAAATATATTATTTAACAACAATATTTGTTTGAATTTTCCTAATGAAATGTAATTTTATAACTATAGTATATAAATAATTTATACCTTTCACTTTAAAATCCTCTCTTAATTCATCTGTCTCGTCCTCACTTTCCTGTGAGATTTGAAATTTTTCTAAAGTAAAGTATTTGCAATTATTAAACAAAGCATTAAAACCCAGTGTCAGTAAAAATGTCAATAATAAGTTACCTTCAGTTTTTTGGCGCTTTTCCTGTGAAGGATTAATTGAAAGCTTTCTTTTTGAATCTGGTTTTTCTTCAAAACTTTCAAGTGAGCTGTCTAAATAATGTTAGGTTTTTATTATTTATTTTTGATTTTTTGTTTTAGAATGATAAATAATCACTTTTTAAGACAGTTGTTTATATTCTTAATACTCCGGAATGAATAAAATTTATACTTTATATTTTACAAATATTCAAAATTTAAAAAAAATAATTCAAAAAAACTTTTTGTTTTTATTGTATAGTATTTTATGTATAGAATAATATATGTAATTGCAATATTAATTAAAAAAATGGAAATGTCAAATATTTTTTGAATTTTGGTTCGTTGGTAATTTTGAAGAAGACCCCGATTCATTGAAATCATTTTCTTCTTCTTCCTCTTTAAATGTCGCGACTTTTGTGCCAGAAGTTAAATTAGTGTCATCTTCAATGTCAGTGTCATTCCTGGACAGCGTCTGTAATAATAATTAATTATAGCAATTTAAATAATAAACTTAAAAAATTTAGGAGATAAAATAAGAGTCTAAATTATAAATATGAAATACCGATTCTATTGCTTCCTTATGAGGAAGTATTTCTTCATCGTTTTTATCCTTTTCAACGAAATTCTTTAATTGAGTTTCTGCTTTTCCAGTTTCCTTATCTTCCTTTTTCTTTTTAATACCAATTTCAGGAACAGCCAATTCAAATTTTTCCTTAGGAATAATATCCTTCAATAAAATTTTTTCAGCTTCTGTTAATTCCAAAAGGTGCTGTCTTTGTTCCGCAATTTGTATGTTCATCTGATCTCTCTTATCAGTCGTTTGTCTTTTGAAGTCTGTCCAAGTCTAACTAACATGGATTATTTTTTCTTTAATTTTTTGTTGTGTGTTTTTGACAAAATATTGTTAATAAATTATTGTTATTAATAGAAGTTAAATAAATAATTAATAAAAAAAATTTTTTTTTTAAATTAATAATTAATTAATAATAATATTAATTAATTAATTTAATTAAATTAAATTAATAATTAATTTATTTAAATAATAAATTAATTATTAATAAATAAATATATACTATATTATAATAAATATCATATCCCAACAATTTTAATTATAAATTAACTTATTGCTTTTTTTAGATTATATCTAAATATTTATTTATATTGTACTTTTTATTTTTTGAAATGAATAAAAATTCGTTATTTAAAAATTTTGCATTGCGAAACCGAAAGTTTCAAAAGTAATTAATTCAAACGTTTAAGTTAATTAGTTATGAATAAGCTATGAACATTGATTGAAATAAAAAATAATTACTTTTCTCCAACCACTGACATCTTTTACAGACCCATTTGGAACACTGTTCAAAAACTTTGTCATCTGTTCATATTGATCGTCCTACGTAATAAAGAAAAATATTTACGTTTAATGTTAATAACTTGAATGTTACTTTTTTTAATAAATTGAAAACTAATTATATTTTTAAAAAAGCGAATAAAATGATTTAGAGTACGTAAATGAAAAAAATTTACTACGCAAAAGAATTTTTAAGGTTAACAAGGAAAAACTTACGGCAGATTTTTTATAATTATTCCCATTTAATTTTCCTTGCGCCAGTTCTTTATGGCTCAACATAAAGGCAACCATAGCATCTTTTTGATCTGCTGTGACGTGTTTCTTATTTTTTATCATTTTCATTCAAATTTAAATAGACTATGTCAGAAAGAAACAATTTAAAATGACAATCAGATAAATATTAACAGTGTGAATATTGTTTTACAGAGATGAATACCGGTAGCTAACGTGAAGTTATACATTTATTCATTATTGATATTTATATATATATATATATAAATGTTATAATCTGATTTGCGGTTAAATTAAGTTTTAAGAAGAAAACAATTTTACAAAATGGATGATTATTTTTTAATTCAAGAAATAGAGATAATAAATAATAGAGAAAAGAAAGCATTAAGAAGGCAGAGGAGACAGTTGCGTGACACACAAAACCCATTCGAAATTCCTGAAAATGAATTTAGAAGTCTTTATCGGTAAAATTAAGAAATTTATTTCTATTTCCAAAAAATTAGAAAGTTTATATCAAAATCGTTATTAATAAAATTAGACTTCTGTTTATACACTTCTTAAAACGTTAATATTCTATCATGAATAGTTATGAATTAAGTCCCTTGTTGCTTAATATATTATTATTCCCTGTTGGCTGCTATCTAACAGCACCTACATTGTGCCTGATTATAAAAAATATTGTATATGAAATATCTATTTCCGGCCCTATTAATAAATGTTTTTCACATCTCAATAGACTATCAAGACTGGCAGCGAAAGATTTTATTGCTTTGTTATTGCCGTTCATGCCGCAAATACACAGGAGTACTTCGATTCCACCTTTTTTGCAGGTTATTAAAAATATTGATAAATATCAATGTAAAATATCAGAAAAGATTGATTTAAAATTACATGTTCTAGGCACTTAATAGTTACCTAAATAAAAATTAATAACCCTCTTTCTACGCTGACTTATCTCCAATCTAGCGCTTTTGAATATAATTCCCATAGTCCCCACCAGGCGATCGAATTATCGTTTTTTGTCGATAACGGTCACTTGTATAGACAGAGGGTTAAAATGTTTTTCTAATCATTTAGTGCAAATAAAATACTTCCTATTTCGAGTTACAAATATTTGAAGTGTAATTTTCTTACATTTTTATTTCAATCAATTATAGATACTATCGACTATCAACATGCTAGCTTCTGGATCATATCAAAGAAGAGTAGGCATATCATATCAAACCTGTATGTCACAAACTTCAATTAGCGTTAGTCTGCATAACACGCTTAATGCTGTAGATAGAGTACTAGCAGATTTAATTAGATTTCCGCAAACACCTGGAGAAATTGGAAGCATGAAACGAAGGTTATAAATTATATTCTCATATAAAAATGACCATGAGTTAAATATCTCAAGGTATTAGATGATTAAGCTAGGAAATTTACCTAAGTTGTGTTGATTTGAATAAGCTAATTTGGGTTACTCAGGCTGTACTTGGATCGTCAGTTACCGTATCTGTTTTTTTCCGTGCTGGGTTCTTATAAATTATTATATCGAATCATCATTTCTGGACGTTAGCCTGAAGGGATCTTTATTTATATGGTTAAATTTCTGGTTTTTGGAAAATTTTGAGAAGTCTTCAGTTCAATTTGATGCAAAAATCAATGAGTTACAGCCTAGAAAAAGCTATAATCCTTATCAAATATCTTGTCATCTTTTAACTTCGATTCTCATAAAGATTCAATGCTTTATTTTGCAGCCTTTGTTTTGACTTAATTCTACTGAAAAAAGTTCACCGAAATGTCGGGAACGATTTCCCAGCTAAAAAAAATCGTTTGGATTTTCCCATGGACTTTGCAGGTAGAAATCCATATGGAGATTTGAAACTATCCACATGAAATCCGCATGGATTTTTTTATATTTTTAATAAACTCAAAATATGAACGAAGACCTCTTTAAAAAAGGCAGAAATGTTTATTTCTAAAAATATTTAATAATTGAAAAAATAGAAAATTTCCATGTGGATTTCCATGTGAACTATTTCAAATCTCCACATGGATTTCTGCGTAAATTTCCATGTGGAAAAAATTTTCGCATTTATTAAAAACCTGAATTCTCACTTTGACTTAAAAAATTTTTAACCCACACAAAAAGATTCATTTACATTATTTAAAATTTAATTACCTTCTTTGCCAAATCTAAAATAGCTTCAATACTTACACATATATGTTTTTATTAATTTATAATTACTTACCTTTTTAAAATCTAGAAAAATTGTTTATTAAAAATTGATTTTTACACGTTTAGTCAAACAATTTATTTTTTTACTAAATTAACATTCGCCCCCTTAATCTTAATTACATTAAAAGTTGCAACCATTACATAACAATTAATTGTATTATCATAAAAATTACATATATTTTTGTCTGATTATATTCTTTATTTAACAGATTCTTCGATAAATTACATTTTCCTAACGTAATTGGAGTGGTAGACGGGACACATGTTGCCATACATTCTCCTAAGAACGAAATTGAGGAAATATTTTTTAATAGGAAAGGTTACCACTCGTTGAATGTAATGATTGTAAATATAATTGTAACTACGTTACAATTTCTTTGATATTCTATTAATTTATAATTTAAGTTCAACTGTACAAAGTTATGAAAATCACTTTCTTTTTTTTCACTGGTTCATTGACTCTATTACATTTATTTTATTTTATAATATTTTCAGCATGTATTAAAAATTTATAGTTTGCAAATCAGATACTGTAATTTAAACATTTTTATAATTTTAAAAGATATTAAAAAATTTTTTTTATAATATAAATAGGTGTCAGGTCCAGATAATCAGATATTGTTTGTAAACGCAAGGTTCGGTGGTAGGACTCATGACTCAAGAGTTTTTAAAAACTCCTTACTTTGTGAGTTCTTGCGAGATGCTTACACTAGAGGATTGAGAAATGCGTGGCTTATAGGTTAAGTAAAACATCATCAAACAAAATTACACCCTGTTCTAAATATTAAAACACAAGTAGCCGGTGTATCACCTGAATGTTACAATGATATCTACTATGAATATCCTTGTGATGTTAAACGAATTGTCAATATGTGAATCTCTTATGGATAACACTCTATGATATTAAGGAGACATTCAGATCAACCTCAATATCACAGGAATAACCTAGATTTTCTAACAATGTCAAATTGAGACAAGCAACGTATTCAAACATTTTGCAATAAATTTGATACATTTTTTGTTTCAATTTTATATCCGTAGGAAAGCTATGAAGTGGTTATTCCTTTTTCTAAGGATATCAAATTCAGACGAAATATCATACTTACAATATATTCATTTTTTTGTAAAATATAACAAAATTTATTTTCCTTATTGCATAGTAATAATATAGAATCTTTATCTTTAATTAATTGAAGTTGAAAAAAAAATTTTGTAAAATATAACAATTACGAATTTTTTTTTTTTTTTATTTTTAATAAGTGTTATATTAAAAAAAAATATTTCTCTTTTGTATTTAAAAACGATTTTAAAATACTAATAGTATAAAAACTTTTTCAAAGACTATCACATTATAATTTTTCAATCCGTATTATTTAAAAATTTTTAAATAACTTTAATAGGAGATTCAGGATACGGTTTAAGTCCTACTCTCATCACTCCTGTTCTCAACGCGCCAAGAGAATCTCCTTCTGAAAATTTCAACAATGCGCTGTGTTTCTGCAGGTCATCAGTAGAAAGAACAATTGGCGATTTAAAATCAGTTTTCAGATGCCTCTCAAAAGAAAGAACTCTACATTATGAACCAGAAACGGCATGTAGAATCGATTAATTTGTTTAGAAGTACAAAATTTATGTATCAATTGAATAGTTAATCTTAATAATGTCATTTGAGTAGACCAAGTTAAAAAGTAATTATCTCTGAAATTTATTTTCACAAAATGTTTGTTTTTAAAGTTGCCTATAAAAAACAATACATATATGTGATGTGCTCCTAAGAAGCAAATTATTATACGTCATGTTTGTGTTATAGCTTTATCTTCATTAGAAGTTTGATTTTAATTATTTAAATTTGAAATAAGATTTTATTGAATATTTTGAATATAGAGGAAATTGTGTTATTGTGAGACATACTTTTTCTCAGTTGTATCACATACTTTCTCAAAATACGTGGCCCACAATTCCCCAACATACCCAAGTAGAAATGTAATTCTGGCATAGAACTGACTCAGTACTGACTGACAGTATAGCAGTACTGACTCCAGTACAAAATCAGTACTGGGAAATCCCTGTCTGGTAACGCTGTCAAGTACTGATTTTTTACCGGCAGTCAGTACTATAAGTCAGTATTAAAATATCATTGGCAAATAATTATTATTATTGTTTATAATTATTTAAATTTATATATTATGTAACACTGTTAAGAATTATTCACAAAACACTTAGAACTAAGCCGGAAAAATATCGCACGCACGAGGGATCGAACCCTAGACCTCGAGGACGCAAGTCGAATACACTAACCGCACATCCACGCAAGCTTGGAAGTGATTTTACTTAAACTTCCTTTTGAATTATGGGAAAGATATATACAGTGCTATAATAATGAATTCACTGCATATTATATTTATTTAAAAAATTATTATAAATATATGTTTTATATATTTATATAGGTACATTTTAATAAGACATTAAATATTAATTAATCGGTATAGCATAAAAATCAGTACTGAGTCAGTACCATGTTGGTGTTTAACTCCGTCATAACTCCGGACATTTCTACTTGGGATGCTTCATATTGCAAAAAATTGTTTATTATTTATTCTATTAAATTTGATATAAAATTTCTTTTTGGAGTCGAAGTACCAATGACAAACAATAATTAGAAAAATATATTTTCCTCAAGTATTCTTGAAAATCCTTGTAAAAATAATAAAATACTGTTAAATAATGAAGTGGCCCAAAATTGCCCAATGTCTCCTATTCAATTTAATTCTGAAGAATCAAACATCAGCAACTTGTAATAGTAATTGATTATCGTTCGGTATTATTTACTTCAAAAACTATAAAAATGACCTAAAATTTCTTGCTTGTTAGGAACCTTCCTTTAAAGCGCGTTATATATATATATATATATATATATATATATATATATATAATATATATATATATATATATAGGAGAGGATGGGGCAAGGATAGTTAGTGGCTGTATAGCTTAAACGGCTTGTTCAAATTAGCGTGTCATTCATGATATTTTCGCGCCTTAACACCAAAAGATAATAGCAAAAATTTGAAGTCAATCTGCCACGATTTGCGAAGTTAGGAGTTTATTTTTAAAAAACACCTGTTTCTGAAAAATAGCAACAGAATCTTTGTAACGTTTTATCATATTGTTATCTTTATTAGTGCTTCAGAATATTTATTTAAGTAAGTGTTTCCCGGAGCGGAATTTCCTGCTGAACACGAATAAATAGAAATATGGGCTCTTTTTCCCGCCATGGGGCAAGGATAGTTAGAGATAATATGGCACGGTACAATCCTGCTAATGCGACTGCAAATTTAAAAAAAATGTTTAATTGTTCTTTTTAGGTTGATATACATAATAAATGTCTTACCTAAATATCCTTGCCACATCCTCCCCTAAATATTTATAAAATAATATTTACATACATATTTTTATATTAAACAGCAAGGATTGTAAACATGTGCTGTGCTTTACAAAATATTCGCAAACGATATAATGTAGATGAACAATTGCAAATGAATTTTCGAAACGAAGAAATAGGTAACGAAGTGATAAACGAAAACGAAAATGAAGAGGGTAGAATTGTAAGAAAAACATAATAGAAGTGTATTTTACAAATAATTAAAGTGAGAAATTTGTATTGATTATTCAGAGTTTAGTTTTATCAATTTAAAACAAATAATTATCAATAAACTCACCATCATTAAAATAAAATACCAATTAGTATAAAAATCTTCATGCTTTTTACATTATTTAATAATTTAAATGTTCGTCGGGTAATATCAAAATTTTCTTTTCATTTAAATATTTTATACAAAACGAGCATGTAGGGGAGAGGCGGGTAAAACGGCATATGTAATATAAATACTTTAATTACATAAGAGTAATAATGTTATCATTATCGAAAAGGCCGGTCAAGTGCGAGTAGAACTCGTAAAATACACGCTTTTTTGAGGAAATTTTCAAAAATTTCTAGTTTTTTCGCTAAACAAATTTAAAGAGCAACTCCAATACTTTTCTCTGTATTTTTTCTGTAATCTTCACGTGAAAATAAATAAACATTCCCAACGCCTGTCCACTAGACTAAAAAAGACAGTATCTTTTTCAGTTTTACTTAGAGAAAATTTTTAATACACAATATACCAAATTTCGAAATCACAATTTTCCAGGGTCAGTCCGCACACTATATCTTTTCAAGACGGAACAGTTTTATTTTTTAAATATTAAAATTCATCTTTTTCCCGTCTTAAGCATGATTTATTAATGATAAACTAGTTCTATATAGAACTAGTTGATAACTGATAACTAGAGTTCTATAAACAATTCTATAAACAACAAATTAGTTTAATAAATAATGAATATAGATTTCATGAATTACAACTATGGCTTTGAATAATGTTATATTTTATCAAGAGAAAGTGAAATGTAGTTACAATTTTGGTTTTAACAATTTATAAATTTTATTATTGTTAAAATATAAAAACTGAAATTACTTTATTCTAAATTTTTAAATTAAAACTAAGTGAGCGGCTTTACCCCGATTTCACGTGAGCGACTTTACCCCAAATTTATTCCTCACGTTTCAGAATAAATTTAATTAAATCGTCTTGACATAAGACAAAACTATATATCTTTGAAAAAGGAGATCCAATAGAATAAAAAAAACTTAGCCAAATAAATTAAGACTCAAAAATAATTATTTAAAAAAAAATAAAAATCCAAAGATTGTTTTTTTTCTGACACCTCTAAAAACATTTGATCGCTCGATTCTATGTTGAATTCATGAAACTAAACGAAATTTCGTTAACAGAAGTTGAATGTTAAGTACTATTCGCAGTACCAATATCTCTATCTTAATTTAAGTTCATGGCGTCAAATCGCTAGTGAGAGGGTTTACCCTGTAAGCGGGTTTACCCCAGTCTCCCCTAATTTTTTACTGTTTTTTCACTGCCATCACAATATACGCAAAACATCAAAAAACTACTTTTCATAAAAAATAATTAATTATTAGTGAAATTGGTCAAGATTTTTTACATGCTTTCAAGGAATACATAAAGTTTTAAAGTAAAAATATTTTTTTTCTCTAAAATCCTTCGATTTTCGTAAATTTGAGTGTGCCGAATTACCCGATGCGCCGTTTTACCCGTCTTTCCCGTATCTCTTAACGACACGGAATTTTAAACGTTTACTCGTACTTCTACTCGTATTTCTGACTTGCGTTTCACATTACATAGTAGTTTCGTACAGGTCAAAATCAATGTCAATGTCAGAAATCAATGTCAAAGTCAAAGTCAAAGTCAAAGTCAAAGTCAAAGTCAAAGTCAAAGTCAAAGTCAAAGTCAAAGTCAAAGTCAAAGTCAAAGTCAAAGTCAAAGTCAAAGTCAAAGTCAAAGTCAATGTCAATGTCAATGTCAATGTCAATGTCAATGTCAATGTCAATGTCAATGTCAAAATTAATATCAGAAATCAATGTCAAAGTCAATGTCAAAGTCAATATCGAATTCAAAGTCAAAGTGAAATTACAAAATCGCACCCCAGTGCATTTTTGCAGCTGGAGCTCCAATTTTTGCATTGCTGCTATAGTTGTTCTTTCAAACTTCGTTAAAGCGCCCTTATTTGTACTCTCCTCAGACAACATGAGGTTTTTCTAATTCGACTCGTTTCTTTTCAACTCCTCTTTCTTTTTTAGAGCCAGAGTCGCGAATAGTTTTACATCCGGAAAAATTTCCTTCGTTATCAGTTGTGCCTCATTCGGAGGCCAACTTCGTCCAGTTTGCCCATATCTACTAACTAGCTTTTCTCTCTCTGTCTCCAATAATGTACATTCTAGTAGCATATGGCTGCTGTTATCCTCCTTTCCGCAGAGACACTTTGTGTCCTCCTGCAATTTGAATTGATGCAATTTCTCTGCGAAGTCACCATTTCCCGACAGCAATTGTGTTAAATAAAAATTAGTCTCGAAATAAAATAGTTTTAGTCTTAGTTCCACATTCGGTAAAAATTTATAGGTGACTCGTCCTTTTGTGCTTGCCGTCCTATGTGCCTGCCAACATCTAATAGCCTCCTGCCAAAATTCTCTTTTTCCTCGATTCTCCATAATCTTATCTCCTCTTGCTACAATTAGCCTTTGGTCTCCAATGGTGATCTCTTTACCCGATCTCATCCTATAGATTTGGCATCTTCTTATTATTTCCAATCGTATTGGCAATTCTCCTGCCAGTACCTGGGCAGCGTCCAGAGAAATTGTCCTGTATGCTTTAATAATATCAATTAGCACGAATCTTTGCGCCGAACCCAACTTGTTCCAATGTCTGATATTGATTTTGTTCCTCCAACTTGAGACCGCATATGTCGTCATTGCCAGGAAGAGGCCCTTGTAAATGACTCTCAGAGCCCTGAAACCAAGACCCCATTCTCGTTTTGCCACTCTTTTTAAAGCAGCAAACATTGCTTTACTCTTCGAGGTAGTGATCTCAATGTGTCTACCAGCCGTTATGCCTCTAATTCCTGATTGGAAAGTAACCCCTAGATATTTAAACTCCTTGACCAACTTGATCTGCTTTCTTGCCAACGTAATTCTGGGTGGCCTATCCCTATCTAGTTTTCCCCTTAGCAGCATCAACTCCGTCTTCTTTTCGGAGAGCCTCATCTTCAATTTCAGACACCAACTTTCAGCCAGAGTTATTGCTTGTTGCCCTTTTATCTCTAATTCTCTTCTCGTGTCTCCCTTGACGATGATGACTACGTCGTCCGCAAACGCCACAAAAATAACGCCGCTTTCTTCTAAAAGAACTAGAAGGTCGTTAAAAACAATGTTCCACAAGACAGGGCCCAGAACCGAACCCTGGCCTAGAATAAGATTTGAACTCACTTATTTCATTTGCCACAAACAAGTTTGTTTCCGCTATCATATCCTCCAGGTATTCACCCTCGTCTGTCAACTCGTCCGCAAACCACAGCGGTGACTTAGCATTTGCATCGATACAGATGACCACTCTACAACCTTGCAACTGCTTAAGAATAAAACTTAGCCTCTCTAGGTACGGTATTATTGGATGCGAGAACTGGAAATAGCCAATGATCAGATATACAACATTCTTCCCGTTATCAACCTGGATTTTATTTGTATCCGCCTTATGGCGGATCTCTGCTACCGTCCTCATTGCTCTTGCTGCATTAAGTTGCATGAACTTAATACCTTCCGTTATTAGCCCCGTAGTCAGTTCTGGCAATAACTCTGTCCAGCGCTAGTTTATACATCGGGCAGTTCTTATCATTCACCGGATGGTTCGACTTTTTCTTCGCCTTTTTGCAAGCCGTACAAGATTGCCGTTACAAGATTGCCATTCCAAATACAATCTGTTTCTCTCACTACCTCTCAGGATGTTTCTAATCTTGGGTGACACCTCGACAACCCAGTTCGTACAGGTTCCTTCTCTCTTACCATTTTTGAACCTCGGCAGGAAACTACATTTGAATTCAAGTGGAGAAATACCACATAGCAGATCATTATTCTGTTTAAACACTGTATCGATTATAGCTGCAGGTTCCAACTCCCTCGGAACATCATAAATAATTACTTTAGGGTTCATAGCCCCCGATCTCGATGCCTTAATGCCACTAGCCAACAATTTTGAATGATCCACAATCTAGTAGATAAGGACACCGCCTAAGTTGATCTTACGTGAAGGACCTCCCGATACCGGTATACCCCCACGGACACGCCTACGGTCATATCGGGGACGAGATACGCTCGCCCAACGTCGATGACCTGATGGTCTGGTCATCTTCCGATTCCCGCAAGGTTGGTAAGAACCATTGCGGGAGACCCTCGGTTGGGGCCGGAACCTTTCCAATCCCTAACGGCTCTGCAGGCCGCTTCCCGAGTTGGCACCACAACTCACATGTCGGACGGAGGTAATAGGATAGTCGCGATGGCGCAAAGCACCCAAACAGACTTTTCCTGTCCTATTCACGTCCTCGCCTTAAGCGATGTAGGCTTTTAACCACTGCCACCACGAGTCCAACCCAATGACCGGTTGGAGACGAATCTCCACGGACATCCGGCCCCCATGGTACCGTTTAGTACTCTGGTATGAGTACCGATAAGGTATCTTACCATCCTTGCCTCGGCAAGCCTTCAAGTGACTAAAGGTATCCCGGGTATGTCACACCCGCAGGACCGAAGTCCCCCTCTCGGATGGCCATCGATATTCGACTTGCCGCAGGCCAGACGGCACTGCCAGCTAGGGCTCCGGGACTCGCCAGCCCCCGTAGAGTAAACAAATCACTCCCCCTTGGAGAAGTCAGGCACCGGGTTCCTTAAGCCCGTGGGACAAGCCCCCTGTGATGTTTAACTCAGGTCGCACCGGGGATGTCAACGCCCGTAGGACCGAAGTCCTCCTTGATGCAGCTCGGGACCCTGGGTTCGCTAAGCCCATGTGGGGGAACAAGCCCTTACATCCCTGGGGGAAAGTAGATAGGGACAGAATTGCGCTTGGCACGACTAGGTCGGCTGGGATACCTGGGCCCATAAGGGCTATACTCCCGATGTTAAGAAGCAATCTACTTCCCAGAGAAATCACTGCACGACATAGAGAAACGGCGTTGATTTGGTGAACCTCCTTAATACCGTTGCTCCGGAGGGGAGCGGGGATAGAAAAATTGCCGTTGTAAGGCTGTAAGAGCCAAAACGACGATTTGAAGACCAAGCGCCCTACGCGGGAGGAGACGGTTAGCATCGTCGCCCCTCGCCCTGTCAAAATCCGTGGAATTTGAGAGGGAGGAGGGCGGTGAAGTACCCAGCGGGGACCTCGTGGAGGTTCCGTCTCCGAGCTAAGCTCCGCTTACCAGATGTTGTGGTAGGTCAAAAAAAAAAAAAAAAAAAGTGAACAACATGAACAAGTGAAGAATGTGAACAAGTTAACAGCGTAAATTGACAGGTGTAATGTCAATGCACGAGGCCCCCCTCGAACTCCTAAAAGTGGGCACATCCCCCACGTTCAGAATGTGCAGTATGTGGGCGGCAATAAAGTCCTCCACTAGTTCACCTTTTCAAGGACCTTACTCAAAGTCGACAAAAGACAGAGTGGTCAGTAGGATCTTGCATCTGTTGGATCCTTATCTGGTGCCTTGAGCAGCACTCGAAGCACACCCATCTTCCATATACTTGGGAAGACTCCATATTGCAAGCAGCCATTGAATAATCTTGCCAAGGCATCAATCATCCTTGTCCCTATCAGATTTTTGAGCATTTCAACCTCAATGTAGTCTTCTCCCGGTGCCTTACCGTTCTTAAAAGACTTTATGGCTTTGACAATGTCTTCACATCTCCATATTACCTCATCGTTAGTTGGAAGACTGTCATCAAGGTTTCTCTCAGGCGCTTCGCTCTCAGCACCAAAAAGTTCTTCAAGCAGCGCATTCGCACTCTCGCACCATGTCTTTGTGAAGACACCATTTCTTGATACATTAGCTATTGTTGTTCTCGCATTTATTTTATTCATAACCAGCTTGTATGGTATTCCAAATTCATTGCATGTATCATTGCTTTCCACAAATTTGCGCCAGCTATCACTACGCGCCTTCAAACTCATTTTGGTATATCTTCGCCTTTCCGCAAGATATTCACCTCTTGCAATTTCCCTTTCATCCTTTGTTAATTCTCTTTGTTGAGAGTTTCTTCTAAGTCTATTTACATACCTTTTGGTGCGAGTGAGTTCACTTGTCCACCATGGTACAGACTTTTGAAAGTTCTTCTTCCTCTTCATCGATACTTCTATTGCACCCTTTATTACTGTAGAGATCTTGGGACGCATCATTGTTCCACAAATCTCATTTGACATAATAACAAGTAACCGAAATTCACTTGACCGAATCACCATTTGCCATAAGCTATATTATTAGAATTATTATTTAATCTAATTTTCATTTTCCCGATGATTCATTTACTCTAATTTTTATTTTGCAGATATATTAAGTAACAGAGATTTCGTTAGTCCGAAAAAACATTTGACATAATTTTCATTAGTCCAATTAATTGTTTGGACTAATTTCCGATTTTCCGATATATCATTTGTCATAATTCCTATTTTTCTAAATCATTAATTAAAATTTTTTTTTTATTCGAAATGTTTTTTAACCTAAATATCAATTGCTCTAAATGTAATGAGTTATAAATTTCATTTAACCGAAATGTCATTCGCTATAATTACCATTGTCTCGAATAATTATTTACCAGTATTTACTTTCTACAGAATTGTCATATAAACTATATCCTATTTGCTCTAATGTTTATTTAACAGAAATTCACTTACCTCGAAGTAGCATTCAGCCGAATATTTATTTATCAGAAAGATTATTTAACATAACTTTTGTTTAGCCGAAACATTATTTCACCTAATTTTAAATTGTTATATTAATTGTATGACATAAATCTATTTCTACCTTATGTTTATGTGACATATTGTTCTTTTATTCGAATTGTCAAATCGTCGAATGCTCAGAACATCTAATTGTCAGTTCGTCGAATGCTTAAAACGTTGAAATGTCTATTCGTCGAATCGTCAAAACGTCGAATTGACAAAAATTCGAAAAATTTGTTTGATCTAAGTAAATATTTGTTTGTTTTAAATTAATGTTAACTTAAATCAAACAAATTTTTCGAATTTTTGTCAATTCGACGTTTTGACGATTCGACGAATAGACATTTCGACGTTTTGAGCATTCGACGAACTGACAATTAGATGTTCTGAGCATTCGACGATTTGACAATTCGAATAAAAGAACAATATGTCACATAAACATAAGGTAGAAATAGATTTATGTCATACAATCAATATAACAATTTAAAATTAGGTGAAATAATGTTTCGGCTAAACAAAAGTTATGTTAAATAATCTTTCTGATAAATAAATATTCGGCTGAATGCTACTTCGAGGTAAGTGAATTTCTGTTAAATAAACATTAGAGCAAATAGGATATAGTTTATATGACAATTCTGTAGAAAGTAAATACTGGTAAATAATTATTCGAGACAATGGTAATTATAGCGAATGACATTTCGGTTAAATGAAATTTATAACTCATTACATTTAGAGCAATTGATATTTAGGTTAAAAAACATTTCGAATAAAAAAAAAATTTTAATTAATGATTTAGAAAAATAGGAATTATAACAGATGAAATATCGGAAAATCGAAAATTAATCCAAACAATTAACTGGACAAATGAAAATTAGGTCAAATGTTTTTTCGGACTAATGAAATCTCTGTTAAAGAATATATCTGCAAAATAAAAATTAGAGCAAATGAATCATCGGGAAAATGAAAATTAGATTAAATAATAATTCTAATACATATATCTTATGGCAACTGGTGATTCGGCGAAGTGAATTTCGGTTACTTGTTATTAGGTCAAATGGGATTTGTGGAAGATTCATGCGTCCCGAGATCTTCTTAGCAAAGTCCTCTACACTTTGCCTTTCTGTCATAGGAAATTCAAGTAGTTTGTCACTAATCACTCTATCATCAATATATATCTCTTATATTTTTTCCACTTAGCATATTTAGTGTTGTATCGCATTTTATTAACTCTTTCCATTCTTGGTAGATCCCCAAAGGCGTGCACAATCGCCCTGTGATCACTTAGCTCCACATCGTCCACAACTGTTGATTTAATGCTCTTATTAATAAAATAGGAGTCCACTAATGCCAAATCAATGTTCCTATCACCAACCTTATATGTGCAGAGACCACAAGTGTCACTGAGAGCAAACAGATCCCACTGCGATATAAAGTTTTCCAACATCTCTCCCCTGGTATCTGCATATGCCGTGTTTCTACACCACAGAGGCGACACAGCATTTGCATCCAGTCCTATGATAATCTTTCTGTTTCCAATCTTTTGGAGAATTGTCTGTAGCTCCTGTAAACTGTCTTCCATATCCAGTGAGTACTGAAAGTACGCAGACACAGCATAGAAGGACCCGCATGGTCCCGAGATATATGCACATACACAGTGCGCTGTGCTAACATCTCTTAGCAGCATGCCACTGTAATCCTTTTGCGTGATTACAATACACGCCCATGGGAGCTCACCCTCTTTATTCCCTGTAATAATCTGATTAGCAAACTTGCCAAGTCCCGCAGCCATACCTTTATACTGGTACGGCTCTTGTATCAAAATTATCGGAATGCTGCGTCTAGATGCTGTGTCAATCACCTCATCCATCGCAGCTCTTCCTCGTCCTGTATTTATCTGCATTATTTGCAGATTACTATTGCACTCCGTAATTTGTTCTGGCAATGAGCCTCTCCAAAGCAAGCTTGTACGCGGGACAGCTCTTGTCTATCGCTTCGTGGTCAGAGGTCCTACCTGTCAATTTGCAATTGCAACAGACAGGCTTCTTATTTTGTTCCTTATTTGGGCACTTCCCATGCTCATGTCCCTCTTCCGAGCAGTAGGAGCAAATATTATTTTTGCTCTGACAGAACTTCGAGATGTGTCCAAATCTCAGACATCTGTAACACCTCGATATACCACGGTAGTCCTGTACTTTGCAGGACTGCCAACGAATATATACTCTTTCATTGCCACTACTTCGCAGTACATTTCTTACCTTTGCCGAGGACTCAATAACCCAGTTCACCAACTCATGAGTCTTTTTGCCAACTCTAAACTTTGGCACAAAGTTCTTTTTGAACTCTTCCAATTCTATGCCCGCAAACATATTTTCATTTTGCAAGTATACATCTTCCACTATTTGCCCAGCTTCGAGGTCCTTAGGCACATCAAATAAAATCAATCGCGGGTTCAACAGTCCCGTCTTGGTCACATTAATTCCAGCGCTCTTAAGACCCTGGTTTCCCAGTATCTTGTTCACATCCTCCGCTGTCGCCATTTCAACACTTATTTTACCGTTCTCTCTCTTTCGAACAGATCTAATTTTAATTCTCTCCTTTACAGGATCGATAAGACTCATGACCTCTGTCTTAAGCTTAGAATTCGTTTCACTATCAATCTTAGTGCCCACAGGCGGAGATATGACCACCACCTGCGAAACACTTTTGATTTTGCCAGTGCTACCCGTCATCGGTGGAACCTTAAGCTCCTTACTTCCAGTCGCCTTTGCGTAGCTAGTTGCTGCTCTTATGCTATCAAGCTTGTCAATTTTTGCAGCGATTACATTTTGTTTCTGCACTATGCCCTTAGCATATGCGAGCAAAGCAAGATTTTCCGTGACCAGCCTCTTAGAAATTCTTACAATCGCATCAAAGTGCCCATGCAGATCAGCCGATAGCTGCTTAGAAATTCTCTTACTAGCATCGACATCCACACTCTCGTTAAATTTTTCCTTGATTACATCAATCGCGTCAAACTCTCTTTCAACGCGATTGATGCTTTCAGTCCAGCAGTCACACTCCGCCTGAGTGTCCGAACCTGAGCCGGTTCTCTTCCTTTTACTGCCGCCCCTCTTCACAGTCTCATCGACATTAGAAAAGTTACTCTCATCTTTGGAGTCTAGGAACTCCATTACTTCGTCTGGCACATTAACAGTTTTTTCATTGTTTGTACTTTCCATAATTTTTGTTTGTTAAGTTTAGTTGTTTTAAGAAAAGAGGTATTGATAACTAGGTGTGTTTGTCCAGAGTGGCTTATAAGTTCAATTTTCAGCCGTGAGGCAGTACTAATTTGGAATCCTGGCTTCGACACGTCCCCCCGTTACAGAAACAGCATGCCTGGCGCATGTACCACATGCCAATACTGATCTGCCGGGATTTTCGCCGTCTGACCCAGGCAGCCAGGGACAGCGAGTGTTTGATTATTCTGTACTATAGATCTTATTTTAATACAGTATTGGTACCTCGGACCACAGTCCATACCCCCTCAAACTGGTTATCCACTTCGAAGGGAAACCCCAAGATCCACGGGCCAGGAAAAACCCCACAGCGTATATTGACAGATTCGTTTCACAATGCACTCATCATTTATACTTGTTTCACATTCATTTTCCATTCATTTATTCATACTTCAATATACACTGTGGACATGCATCAAAACAACTCTCTTAGCCGCACTCAGTATAGAATCACTGAGTACGTTGCCCAGCGGGGACCACGTGGAGGTGGAGCCGCTGGAGAAGCCCTGTTGTGTGTCCAATTAAGTCCTATAAAATATAAAATGCATTAAAACTTACAAATCTAAAAAGAAGTCAGCAAAAGCATCGTCATTATCACAGCCATAAAAATCACATAAGTGTTGCGTGATCAGTTTTACAGTTTGCAGTTTCGCAGAAACATACAAAACATTTATAAGATCATGTATATAAGGTATAAACTTTATGTCTGCAAAAGCATTGTCAAGATTGTATGTAAATATCATAGAATAGTTTGCAGTTTCGCAGAAACTTCCAAAACAGTTAAAATATATTAAATCTGCAAACGCATCATAATTGTATCACAGCAATTAATAATATTGAGTATTGCGGATTCGCAGAATCTCGCAATTAAAATTGAAGTAGCAGCAAAAGCATTGTCAGGTAGTTTCACAGCCAATAAACATTGATAATAAATTAAAGACAAGTAAGTTCATCAACACAACACATAATTTCACCTACCCTATTTCTCTTTGTGATGTAGTCCACTCATGTGTCTCCCTTTTCTTAGCACACATTTTCTTGCATGTCTCCTTGAAGCACTGCCATACCATCGGATCACTTGCCAGTTTACTGAGGCAAGGGGGCCAGCTGATTCCAGCCTTTATGCAGCAGTTCTTTAATGGCATTCGCTCACTCTCGTACAGAGAGCATTCAAGAAGCACATGCTTCGAGAACTCAGGCTCTCCGCACATGCATCTATCATCCTCCTGCAAGTTGAAACCAGCCAGCTTACCTGCGAAATCTCCGTGTCCCGAGACAAACTGCGTGGTGTCAAAGTCAAATTGCAGACTATTTTTCAGTTTCAGTCTCTTTTTGACAGACGGGAAGTACTAAAAGGTACATCTTCCTTTACTCGACCTATCCCATCTGTCCTGCCAATTCTGCAAGGAGACAGCTCTTAGATCTCTGTATATCTTGCTACGCTTCTCAGTTTCGCTGTACACATACTCATAGCCAAAATATTTGAAGCTCTCCCGTGCTCTTACCTTATATCTATAGAAGTACTCCATGGCTAATATATCTATAGGGATAACTCCAGCTATAACATGCGCCGCATCATGTGAGATGGTTCTGTATGCCCGGCACACTTTAATGAGAACGGGAGCGGGAATCTCGTTAA